>JACEFZ010026405.1:117500-304528 GCA_014155875.1 Cepaea nemoralis
ACTGGGGAAATATAGAATATGGGGGATGTAAAAGCAAGTTATGAAAGTATGTGTTGGTAGGCCAAGCCAACGATGAAGTTCCATCCATGCCAAGGCTAAACCACTTGGGGAGGACAGAACTGGAAGATTACCCTTGGAACATGTGGGGAACATGTATTCTCAAGAAGGCTTCTTGACTCTAAGGCAGAGTCTGATAAGAAGGGTTTGCTAGGGGAGGGGCAGGTGGTCCCACCAGCAAACAGGCTTGTGTACATAGTGGATGTGATCATGTCCTATTCCTATATCCCGAGGGAGGGGATATTGATCCAGCTTATGTTTCTTAATGTACATTGATGATGTTAGGACCGAGTCTAGGGACTCTTTACCTATGTTTAGTTCGATTAACTTAGAACTATAATAACAACCTTGTATCACTACTGACGTTAGCGACGACTGGTAGATGATTAGGGAGAGGTGAGACCAAAGATCAGACTCGTCATTCTGATATCTTGCTCTGTTTGACGGGCTGTTCTGTGAGGCCAGCTGACATTTGTGAACCCATGCTATACTACTCTCCATATAGAGATAATGCTTTAGTTATATGCATAACTAAGTAGCATGACTGAGAGTTGAGTAGGTATTGGTAGGATGCATGTGGACTTATGTTTGGGCCAGTATACTCTCACCGGTCGCTCTTCCTTTTCAGGAGTTTGCCTGTTGAGGAACCAGTCAACTATAATGTTGTTGGCAGGAAACCACTTCGTGTGACAGAGCGAAGGGTTCAGTTCTCTACTTATCACGCCAGACTCAACCACATCAGGTACCCAATATTGATTCACCATGAGTGAAGGTTGCTTCAAGACCTACAACCACCCTGAAGGTGCCCGTGTGAGAAGTGTTGGTTTGTGATTATTCTGATAAATAGACGACACTCTGTTTTGCTATGAACAGTTCAGCATGTTGAGTAGTCATGCTCAACGACAGGGAACACCGGTCCGTCTGGTTTGACGGGGGTTCTGCCTAAACGCAGAAGTAACTGATCTTCAGACACTTGAATGGTTCTTTGGACAGCTCTAGTGGCAGGTCTTGAGAAGAACTTCACCAAGTAGTGACTTGTGTCCAAGTAACCCGGTGGAAGGGACTATGGGATTATAGTCCAACCTGAATTGTTGCTGTGAAATAGTTGTCTGATTCTATTAATGTACTGTTGCAGTATCAAGATTATCAACTGTGTTATCCAAGAACTCAGTAACATTTTTAGTAGCCATATCTGATTCTACAAGCAGTGTGACTGTAGGAGACCATTGAATTGGTCCGTGACACTTTTCCATTCATGTTCCGGTGCTGTGATAAAGGGACCATTAAATTGGTCAATACCATAGCGGTTCTGCAGTAAGACTGTGTGATAAGGGACAGACCATTAGCTTGGTCAGTGATTCGTTAAGTTCTTCGAAGTAACGACTACTTGGAATCAAGTCCAGGAAGATTGTCTTCCAACTGGTATTGTTCGAGAAGTGTATTAACAGTGACTCCGTGGGAGTGATAGAGATGCAGTTGGTCCAGTGAAAGGTGGTCCAGCAGTGACTCTAGTGTTGTGGATCCACGCTCTGGAGACAGAGTGGTCTCCAGGTTCTAGTCATCTCACTGGAAGGAAGCCGGGTGAGTGGCGGACCGACTGGACGGGACATCTGCATCCAATCTACTTCTCAACTCGATGAAGATACCTCCATCTCTGAGTCTATCTCTACTCTATCTTCTATTTGTGTAAATAGATTCTTCTATCAGGATGTTCATTTCAGTTCTATATTCTCAAGGGTAGAATAAACTTTATGTAAGTTGACTTGCTCTTTGTATAATGATTGAGTGTGGTCTCGGACGATGCCTCAGTGTTCATTGTTCCACAGGTGTAGGTAGTTAGTGGGGGTCTAGAATCTGGAGGGGCTTGTAGACGTAATTAACTAATATGAGATCAACCACAGAGGAAAAAGGGTGTATCTGCTCATCCAACCCCTGGGGCTAGAATACACGGGAGTGCCAGAGACACCTAGGGTGTGGTTCACTCTCGCTACCCAAGGTGAACTCGTCACACTCCATACAGAGTGGGGGCTCGTCCGGGATTATTCCAAGCTCTCTGTGTGTTGTAGACCTCTCACATAGTGATAGGGACTTAGTCTTTATCCTCTACTTCAGTCTACATAAGATTCTACTACTTCTACCTATCTCCTAACTGTCTGACAGACATTTGTGTTGTGGTGATTAGTTAGTACTATTGATTATTGATTCATTGTATTGCTTCACCCACACATACTTGAGTACCCACATATCATAGTCAACATGTCTACCCAAGAGTTAGACTTAGACAAAGTTCAGGAAACTGGACGTAAGTCTGGTCTAGAGGGAGATGCTTTGAAATCCTATGTGCAAGAGGTGGAAAGAAATTTTCGCCAAGAGGAAAAGAGAGAGGAGGAGAGCAGAAAGAGAACTGGAAGCCAGTAAAGTGGCTCTGGAGGAAAAGAGGATAGCGGCTGATACTGAGATGAAACGGCTTGAGTTGGAAGCCGCGAAAGAAAAACGTGACCATGAGTATCGAATGAAGCTACTTGAGGCACAAGTGCCTGCTACAGGTGTAACTGATGGAGCTATGGGAGGAGGTGTACCTCCTGGCTCAGAGTCAACCAGTAGACGTGACTACCAGGCTATGAAATGGCCTTTACAGCCGTTCGAACCCGAGAAGGAGCGGATAGACCAATACTTAGAGAAGTATGAAGCCATGGCTATTGCAATGGGACTAGACAAACAGAAATGGTGTTTAAAAACTCTCCCAGGGACTC
Organism: Cepaea nemoralis; assembly: GCA_014155875.1. NCBI lineage: Eukaryota > Metazoa > Mollusca > Gastropoda > Stylommatophora > Helicidae > Cepaea > Cepaea nemoralis. Next base: position 120,311 of record JACEFZ010026405.1, read on the forward strand.
CGTGCCGAAAGTTATGAGGTGTATGCACGCTTGCCACCGGGTCTACAGAATGATTACCCGGCACTGAAAGCGGCTCTCTTGAAGAGATTCGAGATCACAGCGCACTCATACCGAAGGAAGTTTCGGACTGCGAAGCGAGAACCTGGTGAACTGTTTTCATCATACAGTGTGAGATTGAACTCATACCTTCTTAAGTGGATGGCCTTGGCCGGATTTAAGGAGGAGTATGAAAGTTTGCGTGAGTTGATGGTTGTAGATCAGATGCGAATGCAAATGTCTAAACCCTTGCGGAAACTTCTTAGGTGAGAATGGGGCTGATGAGATTGGATATAGTCACCAAGTTAGCCGAAAGATACGTTGAAGTCTATGGCGAGACTGGAGATACCAGTCCAACAGATCCGAGATCGAAAGATAAGGATCAAGGTAAGTCAAAGAAAAAGAACAGAGGTTCTGATGAACCCCAGAAACAGGTAAACTCTTTAGAGAAGATCTCTAACGTCAACCAAGGTAAGAATAGCCCACCTAGTTCTCCAAAGAGGAAGTGGAGTGAACGATGGTGCAAATTCTGCAAGTCCAGCACTCACAATACGAGTGAGTGTAGAAGTAAGCCCAAGGACTTTCACTTTGCTTGTCTTGCAGAGGTTAGGGATAGACCTTGCAGGAAAGTGAAGACGGTTGATGGAAATGGAGAACCAGAGCGACCTCCAGTGGTTGAGGAAGTAGAAGTGAATGGGCAACAGGTGTTGTGCCTCTACGACACAGGATTGCAATTTTCATCTGTAATTGCATCCCACCTGACAGGCCCAGAGCAACTCACCGGGGAGATGACGGAGATACAGCCAGCCAGTAGGAGTGCTGTAGCGCTACGTTGCCCGATTGCCAATGTGGAGATTCGGAGCAAGTACGTTACTGGACGCATTCAGGCGGCAGTCGTACCGGATCCTCTCTATCCCCTAATTCTTGGCCGGAAGTACGTGTTTCTGGGTGAACCAGAACACCCTAGCATCCATAAGTCTAGGCAGGTCAGTGGTATAGAGGAAGAGGATCTCGAAAAGGTAAGTCTCCGAAATACTCACCGGGATGGAATGAGTAATGCTCGGAGCAAGGATGCGACGGAGTGTCCTTGTTCAGAACGGTTGCCCAACAATAAAAACCCGTTAATTCAGGGTAAGTTCAACTCTGATAACCAGTCACCGTTAATTCAGACTGGAACAGAGAGAAGGCAGAGGGATCGTAAGTTGGTTCCTGAGAGCTTTAGAGCTAATCTGCTGCGAACGGTACATGTCAGGTCCCCAACAGGACATCTGACTGTAGGGACAACCAGTAAATGTCTATCCCGGTACTATTGGTGGCCGGGAATGACAGGCGACGTGCGCAGGTATATTAGGTCTTGTCCTGAGTGCCGTAAATGCACACTTGAGAAGCGGACGAAGACGAAGATATCCTTAGAGGTTGGAGACCGAGTTCTAGTACTCCTCCCAATCGAGGGGAACGAATTCGAAATCGGGTGGCAGGGCCCATTCCTAGTGGATAAAGTGGGGCTCCACAAGCACTATGGAGTGGTGATCCTGGGAAAGTCTTCTACTTTCCATTCCAGTCTCCTCATGCGCTATGAGGGGAAGCCCGATGATAAGTCTACCAGCCCAAGGGCGCAGAGATTCGCTGAAAGAACGGTTCGGGGTTCAGGTCAGGTAGCGGAAAGCCTGTCACACCATAGGCAGTCCTATATGTATGTGCAGGTACCTTCTTCGGTTCAGCCCGGTGCTCGGGGGAACATGACCGGCAAAAGGAACACCCGCAGTGCTAGCTACACTGAGAACCGTGGTCGGAAGAGGTGGGTTGTGTCAGAACAGACACAGACCCTTGGTCCCTCAATCCGACCGACTGCAATCCAGCTGGGTCCTCGAAAGGAGAAGCTGGAGTTGCAGAAGTCCAGTAAACTCTGGCAGGAACGATCGTTAAATCAGATCGAGACGGGAGCTCTGTTCCGCAAGACACTGCGAGATGCCCGATCGCAGTAGCGGAGTAGGCGTTGATCACCCGTGATACTGAATAGCTTGTCACCCCACTTAAGGTGGTAAAAGTATTCTATACAATATTGACGGGTTAGACTTCCTCACCCGCCATCCGGTCTCTAAGAAGAAAGAACGAACGACATAGACAGCTTCTGCGTAGAAGTGGAACGACGGGGTCGATCCTCTTAAAGTGGGGGCCTATGTGACGAAACGCGATTATCTGTCTTGGGTCATCAGGATTCCGCACTATTTTGGCGCGTCATCGGGGACTTTCCCAGCTAAGAATACTGAGGGAAGCCGATGAAGGACTTACGATCTAGAATATTCTCGAAACACCGAAATTCGAGTAACCCGTGATGCTGGGTATCGCTCTAAATTCTCGTGCAGAGAGATCTAGAAACTCTAGGCGGGGAATGACGGTTTTCCCGAGAAAGTATCTTTTCTCGAGAAGCACTCGCTTCTAGTGCGCATTGAGTTGGCACGAAGCGGGAATGTGGCTAAATCAGTCATTCACTTACTGTCGTTGCCACAGAATAGACGCAGGCCGAATGTGAGCCGTTTTGTGTGCGTCTCCCCTCAACCATTATTCGGCTGATTGTAAGATCAAGGAAGATGAGAAGCCCTTGAAACAGTTCGGAGCTGTCTGGAGGTCTGGTTGTCCAATACAGGTAGATAATTGTTTAAATCATTTAACTTTGTACGTGTGTTCCACACGCCATTGTTCTAACCTCATTACCTATGCGGATGTCCTTGCATACTAATTAGCAAACCGATCGATAACGCAGTTGATGGCGAATCGTGTTTGTTTACCGTGTGCTCGCGAAACAGCTGATAGAAACGCCGTATTGTGTTGTAGGCGATTTGGGTTCCAAATATGTGTACCATATTTTGACAATCGTTACATCTATTAGGTTGCTGTGTTAGAATAAAACTTAGTTACTTGTGCCGGATGGAAACCTAGCTTAGTTCAGTCAGTTGCTGAAGCCCGAAGAGCGGTTAGAAAACCAGGTAAGTGGATAGGTGGAGTTTCAGACAAAATTGTGCTTAGTTACTAAGTAAAGGAAGAACTTAGTTCTGTGCCACCAGGACTGATGTAACTATGGTGTAATATCTTAATAGTGAATTCATTGTGTGGAACAGCGGATTTCTGTGTCAAGGTAAGTTGCTTTGGTGCTATATTTATATATATATATATGATGGGACATTGTGTGTGTATATATATTAGGTCATGGCATGTGATACTTCCTGGAGTAAGTCCGAACGCCGAATAGGTCGTCGCGAGATAACACTGCGTGCCGTCGCGATATAAATGTGCGTTCTGAAATCTTGTCTCAGCTATCCTGTCTCTTTCGTACTGGCGCTAGTGCGAGTGAATGCTCAGGTGCTGGAAGTATGGAAGGATGCAAGGAGGCTGCATGAGACTGGGGAAATATAGAATATGGGGGATGTAAAAGCAAGTTATGAAAGTATGTGTTGGTAGGCCAAGCCAACGATGAAGTTCCATCCATGCCAAGGCTAAACCACTTGGGGAGGACAGAACTGGAAGATTACCCTTGGAACATGTGGGGAACATGTATTCTCAAGAAGGCTTCTTGACTCTAAGGCAGAGTCTGATAAGAAGGGTTTGCTAGGGGAGGGGCAGGTGGTCCCACCAGCAAACAGGCTTGTGTACATAGTGGATGTGATCATGTCCTATTCCTATATCCCGAGGGAGGGGATATTGATCCAGCTTATGTTTCTTAATGTACATTGATGATGTTAGGACCGAGTCTAGGGACTCTTTACCTATGTTTAGTTCGATTAACTTAGAACTATAATAACAACCTTGTATCACTACTGACGTTAGCGACGACTGGTAGATGATTAGGGAGAGGTGAGACCAAAGATCAGACTCGTCATTCTGATATCTTGCTCTGTTTGACGGGCTGTTCTGTGAGGCCAGCTGACATTTGTGAACCCATGCTATACTACTCTCCATATAGAGATAATGCTTTAGTTATATGCATAACTAAGTAGCATGACTGAGAGTTGAGTAGGTATTGGTAGGATGCATGTGGACTTATGTTTGGGCCAGTATACTCTCACCGGTCGCTCTTCCTTTTCAGGAGTTTGCCTGTTGAGGAACCAGTCAACTATAATGTTGTTGGCAGGAAACCACTTCGTGTGACAGAGCGAAGGGTTCAGTTCTCTACTTATCACGCCAGACTCAACCACATCAGGTACCCAATATTGATTCACCATGAGTGAAGGTTGCTTCAAGACCTACAACCACCCTGAAGGTGCCCGTGTGAGAAGTGTTGGTTTGTGATTATTCTGATAAATAGACGACACTCTGTTTTGCTATGAACAGTTCAGCATGTTGAGTAGTCATGCTCAACGACAGGGAACACCGGTCCGTCTGGTTTGACGGGGGTTCTGCCTAAACGCAGAAGTAACTGATCTTCAGACACTTGAATGGTTCTTTGGACAGCTCTAGTGGCAGGTCTTGAGAAGAACTTCACCAAGTAGTGACTTGTGTCCAAGTAACCCGGTGGAAGGGACTATGGGATTATAGTCCAACCTGAATTGTTGCTGTGAAATAGTTGTCTGATTCTATTAATGTACTGTTGCAGTATCAAGATTATCAACTGTGTTATCCAAGAACTCAGTAACATTTTTAGTAGCCATATCTGATTCTACAAGCAGTGTGACTGTAGGAGACCATTGAATTGGTCCGTGACACTTTTCCATTCATGTTCCGGTGCTGTGATAAAGGGACCATTAAATTGGTCAATACCATAGCGGTTCTGCAGTAAGACTGTGTGATAAGGGACAGACCATTAACTTGGTCAGTGATTCGTTAAGTTCTTCGAAGTAACGACTACTTGGAGTCAAGTCCAGGAAGATTGTCTTCCAACTGGTATTGTTCGAGAAGTGTATTAACAGTGACTCCGTGGGAGTGATAGAGATGCAGTTGGTCCAGTGAAAGGTGGTCCAGCAGTGACTCTAGTGTTGTGGATCCACGCTCTGGAGACAGAGTGGTCTCCAGGTTCTAGTCATCTCACTGGAAGGAAGCCGGGTGAGTGGCGGACCGACTGGACGGGACATCTGCATCCAATCTACTTCTCAACTCGATGAAGATACCTCCATCTCTGAGTCTATCTCTACTCTATCTTCTATTTGTGTAAATAGATTCTTCTATCAGGATGTTCATTTCAGTTCTATATTCTCAAGGGTAGAATAAACTTTATGTAAGTTGACTTGCTCTTTGTATAATGATTGAGTGTGGTCTCGGACGATGCCTCAGTGTTCATTGTTCCACAGGTGTAGGTAGTTAGTGGGGGTCTAGAATCTGGAGGGGCTTGTAGACGTAATTAACTAATATGAGATCAACCACAGAGGAAAAAGGTGTATCTGCTCATCCAACCCCTGGGGCTAGAATACACGGGAGTGCCAGAGACACCTAGGGTGTGGTTCACTCTCGCTACCCAAGGTGAACTCGTCACAGCAGCCAGCCGTCATCCGTACTAACTTCCTTTACTAACTGTTACGTGGACTGGTATTTATTTAGAGACTATGACCACACACTGTTGCGTTGTTTCACGATTTATGAGATATCCTACAATGTATAGATGTTTGTGTGTATGAGATAATTTAAAAATAACTCTGCAAGACAATCTTGTTACGAAATCTTAGCTACCAATGCCAAACCTAGACAATGACAGAAAAAGAGAAAAGACAAAATGACAACAACAGAAATTAGATTCGTGAGAAGAATACTCAATGTATCAAAAATAGTAAAAATCAGAAATGAAGAAGTCAGGACTAAAGTCGGGGTTTTAGCTGCGCTAGATTTTATTAGAAGGCAGCAAGTCAAATGGTTTGGCCATGCAAGTAGGTTACCAACTAACAGTATACCACAACAAACAATGGTGTACAGACCAGAAGGGAGTAGAGGAAGAGGCCGACCACGTAACGATGGACAGAGGGAATAACAGAGTTCATGAGAATCTCGATACTTGAAGCCCTTAAACTGGCACTCTCCCTCTGTTTATGTTTCACCTAGACATCGCAAGGTACAAGAAGAACACGATGAGATGAGATGAGATGTAACGTTTGAGCTTCAGTTTAATTATGCTCATCAGAAAATGATGATTTGTAACACGTCTGTTCTACTACACATTTACAACCTCTTACGTCTTGCAGATATGATCTAAACTTCTAACTTTCCATTTTCGTTTGTACCCAATGTCCGTGTTTCACTATGATCTTCTCATAGCCCGTGTTATCCAATCCCGTCTATGCATTCAAGCCCATCGGAAGTTTGATATTTGTATTTCTTTGACGTCCCACAATTCTTTGGAGCTGCATATAAAATCCTGCTTTAACTGATTCATCCTCGACATGTGTGGGTGCCTAGCCCTGCTTGCTTGCTTGCTTGTGTTCGTTGGCTTGAGCTACAACGCGAAGTCCTATATGTCGAATGAAGTCATACTGTTGTCCAACATCAGTGTGATGTCATACAGGACCTGAGGTTTGCGTGAGTATCCGTTGTCCCATATCTGGCTTATTGGTGTGCAGACTGGTGGTTCCTCGCCGTACAGGCAGACACTCTCCGACTTCGGAGGAGGTGCCTAGTACTGAATTTATTTTTTTTAGTTCCAAATGTTGCTGTTATTATTCTTGAACTCGTAGCTTTCCTTTCTATTTGTGCTGGCTGTCTTTGCCTCTTTAGTTAACATTAGTTTCACTCTTTCACGGTGCTGAAGTGTTCCTCTGTATGGCCTAAGTCCAGCACTGTTTCACCGGGGCTTATAATATGTCTGCCTTCTCCCTTCCATTTTGGTTTACATAATCCCAGCATGCCAATGTCACCGAAGTTCGTCCCTTCACTACTTGTGCTGCCTTTCCCGATTTACACTTAGTTCTAACTTTCCTCATTCATACATAGTTTTAACATTCATAATTCACACATAGTTCTAATTCGCCATTCATACTTAGTTCTAACTGTCGTATTCACTCATAGATCTAATTTCCCCATTCATACACAGTTCTAACTTTCCCCATCCATACATAGTTCTAACTTTCCCAGTTCACACATAGTTCTAACTGTCCCCATTCATACATAGTTCTAACTTTCCCCATGCATACATAGTTCTAACTTTCTTCATTCATATATAGTTATAAATTCCCACTTTCATACACCGGTCTAACTTTCCCCATTCATACATAGTTGGAACTTTCCCAATGCATATACAGTTCTAGCTTTCCCCATTCACACATAGTTCTAACTTTCCCCATTCATACATAGTTGGAACTTTCCCAATGCATATACAGTTCTAACTTTCCGATTCATACATAGTTCTAACCTTCCCCATTGAGACCTAGTTCTAACGTTCCGATTCATACATAGTTGTAACTGTCTCCAATCACACATAGTTCTATCTTTCCCCATTCATACATAGTTCGAACTTTTCTCATTCATATATAGTTCTAACTTTCCCCATTCACACATAGTTCTAACTTTCCCCATTCACACATTGTTCTATCTTTCCCCATTCACACATAGTTCTAACTTTCCCCATTCATACATTGTTCTAACTTTCCAGATTTATAAATAATTCTAACATTCAAGGTACGTATACTGGCCAATTCCCTCTGTGAAAGGAAGAAAGGAAGAAAGGGAGGAACGTAGGAAGGTAGACAGGAATAACATATGAGTTCCGAAATCCTAGGGGTTTTCTCCGCATAGCGCCATACGTCTTCTCGAATAGCTTCTTTACATGTGGCATAGCATGGTAAGTCTGTTTCCTGTATCTGTTAATTATTGATGGTTGATTGGATTTGTTGATGATTGATTGGATTTTGTGCTGACTGTTTGGATTTGTTGATGATTAAATGGATGTCTTGATGATTGACTAGATTTGTTGATGATTGAATGGAGTTGTTGATGATTGATTGGTTTTGTTGATGATTGATTGTATTTGTTGATTATTTATGGGATTTGTTGATGAATGATTTGATTTGGTAATTATTAATTGGATTTGTCGATGATTGATTGCATTTGTTGATGATTGGTTGGATTGTGAAATTAAAGCATTTGGTATGGAAAAATGGGAAAGCCAGACCCACGCCCAACCCTCCAACGTGGCCTCTTACGACCTCTACGGTAGGTTACAGTGTGATATTGTTCTTTGCTGCATGTGGGAATCCCGTTAACAATCAATTTTTGTCGCCTCTCGTATAACTATATTTTTAAAAACTTAGTTTTACGGCCTTTACAGGACGTCGTAGTCAACCTCAAGATATTTTAGCTGTTTGTGATTTACCAGACAGGCTTACATTCAGTAGTTTGCCATTTCTTTCTAAACGACCGACGCGCATACCATCAGATGTAAACTAACACAAAACGGACTACTTCCACGTGTTTGGAACGCGGTATGCGGGATTTTGAATAGCATTCGTAATTCCTTCGCCGCAGCGAAGTATTATTAGAGGTAACGTATTATTCATCTATTCACTTTATATGATATGTAACGCTGCAGTATAAACCTGAGCAGATACAGCGAAATATGCCAGGCAATAAATCGTTCAACATACTGTTTGTGGCTTCTGTGTTTCATTTAAACAGTCCTTTAAGAAACAAACGAAGACCATAGCTTGACTTGAACAATTCGGGATCGACAATGGGTACATTATGAGGAGAAATGAACTTTATCACTTACTGGCAACTGGCTACATCGAGGAGATTAGATCTAGGGGTAATGCAATGTGATTCATACCTGAACAATTTAGTTATAGAGCAGTCTCGGGTTAAGAACACAGACCTGATGCAAGTTCTGCTGTTTACGCCAGATGGCGAATCCCTCCATGCTTATCACTATAGTAATTATGATGACGATCATACTGATAGTGATGATGATGATGATGACGATGTTGTCGATAATATATTCAGAATGAACAGTATTAGCAACCACACATTTGTCTAACCTGAGCAAATGCCAGGAAAAAGATCTGTTCGTTGTGAAAAATTCAAGCCAGGCATATTTAGTTCTTTCGCAACTCCAGACTTTGTGTAGTTAATGTATGCCTAGTTAGATACACAGAAACGAGGAGAAGTTAGTTCTGTCTGAACATTCAAACTGCATTATTAGATTATGTTACGATCTTGTAGAATGGCAGTATTTTACGCCTTCTTTGGCAATGATATTCTAAGAGCATGTCTCCTCTTCCCATATTTGGGCTGAAAATCGTAAATTCTTCTTTAGTGATTGCCCACCAGCACTTTCACTCACTCCCATATGTTGAAAAGCTAAGATGCGTCTTCTCAAAATGTCACTTTACGTGAGTGGGGCTGATATGTCAGTCCTTTTTAATACTATATGATGTATTTTTAATGACTGTGCAGTGTTTGAAAATATTGTCGGTCCAAGATTTGTATTCACCCTCTGTAAAGTTCACGCAACATAATAGATGAATACAAAACTTGGACCGGCAATATTTTCAAACACTGCACAGTCATAACAAATACACCCTGTATTTAACCTCAGCACTGCGCTCAGCTGTCTGAAGTTATTTTAAAAACATTCCTCATTTTTGTTAAATATGGAGTCAAGATATTCAAAGTTTGTGACATTGTGAAATAAACTAAATTCCTAATTTAAAAAAAAAAAGAAAGCTGCTAATTCTTGATTAAGGAACAGAATAGAAGAATGGTATTCAAAATACTGAAAAATCTGAGGGAAAGCAAATAGAATAACAAGACGGGCTAAGACATATTCATGGGACACGATTCTTAAAATTTTGAGAGAAGGGAGCACAATGAGGAATATGACTCAACAAAATTACTAAATGGTGAAAACGGGCAATCCATACTAGCCCCCCCCCCCCCCCCCCCCCCCCCCTTAATGATCGTAGAAAGTTGGAGACAATCAAAATCAAATCAAATCAAATCAACTTTATTTTAAAAGGGTCACAAATTGGGCACGCAGGCCCGTCTGACATTCGTCCCTTCCAATCACTCATCTTTCGTTCACCAATGGTGCATTATACATTTACATATAAAGAAAAAAACATTGCCAAATGAATGTTGTAAACATAAACAATGCAAATTACCATGTTATGAGGCACATCTCCCACCCACTCACACTTCACCCCCCCCCCCCTACACACACACACACCCACTCACACACACACACACACCCAGAGACACATAATACCCCACATGAAGTCGCTCTAGTTTGTGTCCGGCAATTGACTACAGGTACTCCTGGCTCTACTGACGCCACGATCGCTGGCATATCTGGTATTCGCACGTTGATGCGCACGGGTCTAATTATGACTAGGCCAAAGACATTGGCTGCTGGAGCTTGGTCACTGTAGGCTCCAGTGGAAGGTAGGCGTTTGTCATACATTCATTCTTATAGCAGGCGGCCAGCTTGGTGCCCAACTATCTACGCAGTCTAGGGAGATGATGTGCGATGGATAAGCAAGAGCGAAAGTGCGGTGCGAAAGACTGAAGCCTGGATGTGCTCACTCGCTCACGTTTGCTGTTGAAGTTGCCTGCGATAAATTATATCTCAGTTCACTCGAATGACTTTGTTGTTAGATTTATGTTGGAGTCAGCATAGTGAGGCTGTCCTATATGTGATTGTACAATACATGTCGGTGTTTGACATCCATCTTCACTGAATCAGTTCATACCCTTGAGCCATACAGTTCTAGCGGTTAAACGTCGGGTCAATATCATGAGAGGAAGCAGAGATCAGCGTTTAACCCATGACACCCCCAACCCACGCACACTCACCACCCACACAAACATCCCCCACCAACCCACACGTCCCGGACCCACCCACATACACATCCTAACCCACACACCCATCCCCCACTCACACATCCTCTGCCCACCCATCCACACCCCCAACAACCCATCCCAAACCACACCTTCATCGACCACACATTCCCCACCCATACACACATCCCTCACCAACCCACACATCACGCATCCACTCATATATCCCCAACCCATACACAGACATCCCCACCAACAGAGATCTCCGTACCCACAAACACACACCTACCTTTCCACCTAGATATCCCCAATCCACTCACACACACACACCCCACCACGTACACATACATCCACACCCACCCACACATGCACTAACTAACATCACCCACCACACGCATATCCCCCACCCGTACCACACACATCCCCCACCCACTCAATATTTCCCACCCACACACCACACACAGGTATCCCCCACCCACACATCCCACACCCACACACTAAAACATCCCCAACCTACACACCACACACATATCCGTCACCCACATATCGGAGGAATTATAATGAGCTTCTTAATTTCAATAAAACAGACAAACGGAGAGATTAACATTATCAATAATACGGAAGAGAGAATGAGAGAGAGAGAGAGAGAGAGAGAGAGAGAGAGAGAGAGAGAGAGAGAGAGAGAGAGAGAGAGGTGAGCTCAACCAGAAATATCACTAGCAGGAACAGAACAAGCGATTAAAATGAAACAAAAGCACAATGCGAATGACATTGGCCGTTTACCATCAGATGCAATCAAAGCAGCTGGAGAAATATTCCAGATCGCCTGGTCAGACCATGAATACTAGATCATTGGTAAACAGCATTCAAGTAATCTTTAAAATTGCAGGAAGTTGCATCTACAGAACAAAGACAAACACTTGTGACAGAGTCAAAAATTAATATGCGATAGGATTGCCTAAGAAAACACGGAATTAGCAAACATCTCATCAATGTTTGCAAATCATTATATATGTCAAGGAACAGTTTTATACGAACAAAGGGAGGCAAATCTACACCAGGTATACGACAAGGATGTGTGCTCTCCCCCATGCTTTTTGAAACACATACTGAAGCAAAGAGCAAGGAAAATTATAACTTTCAGGAGTGCTATTTGCTTGCAACAAATTATTAATAACAGAGAATGAAGACAGCCTTCAGAACCATGTAATTCAAGATCAATACCAAATGTGGAAAAAAGAGACAATGTGAAAATAAGCATTGTAAAGATAGAGACGATGATGATAAACAGACAGTCGGAAACTCTGGGAATAAAAATAAAGAATACATAAATCAAACAAATAAACGAATGTAAATATCTATGGTCAGATAAGAGAATGGGTAGAGAGATAAACACACGTTGTGCAAAGGCAAATCAGGTACTGGGGGATCTAGCGCCGCTTCCGACACATACAAGATAACTACAACTATTACATCAAATCTCATAAGTACTATTTTGTGGAATGGCATACATCTATGCTTACTGAAACGATCAAGCGTAAAGATAACAACAGAGATGAGAATCTTCAAAAGAACTGTGGGAGTGTCTGTGAGAGAAAGAATTAGGAATGAGAAAATTATTAGAAGACCTGGTCTGAAAACAGGCATACAATGTATTTAAGACCAACATATTAAAACGTTTGGACAACTCACAAGAATGCAATGGTAGGCTACTATCCGTCACAAAATTTCACATAGAAGAAATATAATGGGTGTAGAGTAGTGGCAAGACCACGTAACAGATGGAATGATGTTATCAAGAACAACTACAGAGAAATGAATACCAACTTACACAAAGTATTAGAAAGAGCCCATAAAAGATCTGCGCTTCGTAACCCAACACATAACATAGTCAATTTGATGATGCGAAAAAGAAGAAGATGAAGAAGAAGAAGAAGAAGAAGAAGAAGAAGAAGAAGAAGAAGAAGAAGAAGAAGAAGAAGAAGAAGAAGAAGAAGAAGAAGAAGAAGAAGACGAAGGAGGCGGGGGGGGGGGGGGGGGGGGGAGCACGAGAAAAAACATATTGGAAAGAATAATAACTTGCAAGGAATGATTTATTGTAAAAAAATAACATCTTGTAAGGAATAACCTATTTGTAAGAATAATATATTGTAAAGAATAAGATCGTGAAAGGACACTTCTTGTTAGAAATAACAGCTTGTAGGGAATAACTTCTTGTCACAATCTCTTGTAGTTAATAACATTTTGTAAGAAGGTGATGTTATGTTGAGTAAATGCGTTATTCCGTTTTAACTCTTTCGCTACCAGCGAGCCCATCTGGTGCCACAATGGATCCGCTGTGATGGCAATTGGTACTTTTATTGCCACAAAATGATCAGTGGTTTATTTGATTCATTTCTGCTCCATTTCGGAATTTTAAGTTACAGTAAACTGAAAAGTCGCACAGCAGAAATATAGCTACGTCATGATTGAGTCGTCAAACATTAGTTAACATTGGATTTTTGTGTATTTTCAGTTTTAAAGTTGTTTATTTTGGTTTTTCACAATGGAAACGCCCACCAGTTTGCGTCCACGTAGTATGACTTGAGATCAAGCTAGATTATTGTTTATAACTGTTTTAAACAATAGTGATTCCGATATCAGTGAATATTTAGAAAGAAGTTTTAGTTGTGTCTAAAGTTTTAGCACGTGGTGATAAAGAAAAACCAGTGAATGTTCGTCAACAGCTGAGTGTCTGACAACGAAGCACGAATGGCTGAAGTTTACGTCTGTCATTATTGCTATGGGACTTGATCCAAGACCATGTATCAAAGACTACTGGTGTACAAGTGCACATTTATATACTCCTTGGTATGCCACTGCCACTACGTTTCCCAGTAATCGATTAGAATATATTTATCACACCATGTTTCACGTATGTGAACCAGAGGCAAAAAAAAAAAAAAATTGATCCTCTTGTTGACATGATTCTGAAGAAATTCCAGGAAGCATTTTACCCATTTGAAAATGTGTCCATTGATGAAATGATTATTTGGTGGAAGGGCTAAAAAAAAGCTAAAAAACCATGCATTGTTGTCTCTACCAAGTCTGTAGTTAGAACTGTTGAGAGCGGATTGCGAAAACCGCAAAGCAAGCCGAAGATGATCTCCATGAATATAACATGGCGATGAATGGCTGCGACAGAATGGACCAAATGGTTGGATATTATAATATCCATGATAGGAAAACCATTAAGTGGTGGAAGAAGATCTACTACTGGATCTTTGAAATTGCACAGATCAATGCTCACATCCTACATTCCATATGGCAAACAGAGAAAGGAGGAAAAAAATTGTCATTGAAGGATTTCAAGTAAAGGAAAGTGCTCATCGCGAAGCAGCTCAGAGTATTCCTGAAAGTTTGACACTCTGCCTGCCGAAGAATTTCAGTCTGTTGCAGGAAATTATGTCGAAAGAGTTACATGAGCCAAGCATTTAATAGAATTTGTCGGTGTCAATAGAGACTGTGTTTTTTGCAGCACTCGAACTAAACGACACATATCATCTTTTGTTTGCTCCGGCTGCACTAATAGACCACACTTGTGCGCCAAAGTTTGCTTTGCAGCCTATCACAAATAGACTGCCACATATAGTAAATAAAAACAAACAGACATGACAATTAAATGTAAATCTGCCAAGTGTTTTCCTAATTTTTGTCTGAAAAAAGAAAAATACATGATTCAGAATCTGCGGCAAAACTTCTTTTCGGATGATTGATTGGGAGCAATTGTATTTATAGTTTAGAAAAGTGTTGTTTGTTCAGTAAATTCAACAGGATTAGCAGTGATCAGGATATTGGATAACAACGCCCCCTTGGTAAGTGCAATGTTTACATTATTTTTACCTCCTTTTGTCCAATTATTTTACAAATTATATTATTATTTTTATTATATTTACAACCTAAAGCAAAAATTCTCCTACCAACATATTCCTTGTGCAATCCCCTTTATTTTGATATATAATACAACATTTCTGCTACAATTTTAACCATTTTCATAACATTATTGTGACATACACCAACTTCCAGATTTCGGCCATAAGTTTTTTTCATTTTTGTGAAAAAGACATGGTTCAGAATATGCGCCAAAACTTTTGGGTGATTTTAATGAGCAATACTGTTTATATTCTTGAAGACAAGTGGTGTTTGTTTGATTATTCAGTAAATTAAACATGATTAGCAGTATAGGAGTGTAGAAAACACATTATAAGTGCAATGTTTACATTATTTTTACCTCTTTTTGTCCAATTATTTTACAAATTATATTATTATTTTTATTATATTTACAACCTAAAGCAAAAATTCTCCTACCAACATATTCCTTGTGCAATCCCCTTTATTTTGATATATAATACAACATTTCTGCTACAATTTTAACCATTTTCATAACATTATTGTGACAGACCCCACCTTCAAGATTTCAGCCATTATTTTTTGTCATTTTTTGTGAAAAATACATGGTTCAGAATATGCACCAAAACTTCCTTTTGGGTTATTTTAATGAGCAATACTGTTTATATTCTTGAAGACAAGTGGTGTTTGTTTGATTATTCAGTAAATTAAACATGATTAGCAGTATAGGAGTGTAGAAAACACCTTATAAGTGCAGTTTTTTAAATAATTTTTACCTCTTTAATTTCAGTTGTTATTATTAAACCTCTCATTATTGTCATAATATTTGTAACCTATCAATTAATTATTAACACTGTCATGTTCCTTGTGCAATCCTCTTTAATTTGATATGTAATACAATAGATCTGCTACCATTTTAACCATTTTAAAAGCATTATTGTAACACACCCCTAGTTCCAATTTTCTGCCATAAATTTCTGTTTGGTCACAGCCCAATTTTTGTTTTTAGTAGTTGTAACATAATGGCTCCAGACGTTCGCATCCCCAGTCCATTTACATTTCTCAATATTAAAACAATTAAATAACGTAAGCCGTCTTGATAACTTGGTCTAAGAATAACTTAGAAACTTCGAGATCGGGAGAAAGGGGATGAACGGTGGTGACCCATAGTGATTGGTTGATCCTTGGGCGAGTAACGCTATTATCTAGGCATAATTAATTAGCCCGCCAGTCGAAGCTTTGATTCCATCTCGATAGGATGTGTCAACGATGCAGTGATCATAACGTGCCCAAAATCCATCTTTAAGATGTAGTTTCTGCATCTCAGGTACCACAAATCATTTATATGTTATGTGTAAGCCTGATGATAAGAGAGTGAAACGAATGGCATGGTATTTTTCTTGAGAAAATGTGAGAATGAAGACCGACATTCGTTCTACAGTGAAACTAAAGCTGCCGCTCTAACATGTCATGTCTGCCACAGTGAAATATTCTTACCATGTCTATTAGCTATCTGATTGATGATTTGCATGTGCTTGTGTCTGTAAACTACGCTCAATGCATATTGCAAAACCTCTGCGCGCTCTGAATATTCGTGAGTGCCTATCATGACTCATTCTAACCAAACTGTACACTGCTCTTGCTAGTTACATTTGGCAGTCTGGATTGGAATGTGTGATGCTGCATGTAATATTTCCTTTATAATGGCTGAGAATGTTTGAGTGAATGAGACGGTAATTATATAATTAACCTCTCATATTTGTAAAAGTAACGATGCTTATTATATCCATGTTTGCGGGACTGCATTGCACTTTAGAGATTACAAAGTTCCTGTAATATCTGAGGGCTATGTTACGCTCAAGAAAATTGCCAAAGCATTCATATAGATTTGCCTAGGATGCAATTTCTCTTCAACGTTATGTACTGGGTCCTTTGCAACAAAATGGTTTGGGTTCATATGAATTACATTCCGACAAGGAGCAAGAGTGTCTGGTCTGCTGAATATAAATGACGGCTCAGGATAATTGTCAAGGAAAATTCATGTCTTCTTTCATATGTGTATTCCACATTTGAAAGCATTGCTTATGCAATACTGCTTGGTACTCATTGTAGTAAATATTACCATTACTCAGTGGGACAAGAGCACATGATGATGATAATTGATGGTGCTTGTGAATCTGGTCTGGCTTGAGGGGAGGAAGTTTGGCATTGCGGTGTGAGTGTGAAGGAGGTGGGACATTCTTGTACAAAAGTATCACCTTTATGAATGCTAATTGGTCCATTGCCATTAGTTTAATGATATTGCCAAGTGCAGTCATGAAAGATGCCTGTCTTCTATCTATCTCATGTCTGCCTTATGGTGAATGGTTCAGCAGATGTGCCTCATGATGGTGTTCATTTTCTGCTGTTTGCTTCATGTCTTGCTTTGAAACGCTAGTGCATGATGCTGCCTTACATTGCCTACTTCTGAATGCTAAACACTGTCTGTTCTTCATGGTACACAGGTCCACTGTGATCTACTTATTGTGAGAACCTAGTTAGACAAATAATTACAAGGTGATTTATAATGGTGTGAAGCTGCCCCGGATTTAGCATGTGTGCCTATGATCTCACAGTTTTGGGGATGGCCCTTGTGAGGGAGATATCACCCCGGACCACCAAATAAATTGCACATCATCACCAGTGAAAGGCGGGTGTTCGAATATCACTTCTCTCCCCCCTTCCCATTCCTCTCTGAATTTGAAATGGTATTACATCACCATGATCATGTTTAAACAGATGTAAAACACATGTTGTACCTTTGTTTATTAACAGAATGAGGAGGATGGAGAGGCCTTCAATTAACAGGACAACTCCAGGGAAGTCCTGAGCTCTAACCTTCAATATAGCTTATACTTATAAGATGGACTCTCCAAGAAAAAATAACACATAAACCCAGGTTGCACATACTCAGCCTGCATTCACATAACCTGGCAGATACAGATGGCCTGGAAGAAAAGTTTTATAAAAAAAACTATAACAGGGATACTCTCCATTTATCAATGTTCCAAGCTCTATCTTCAAGAAACATTCTGGAAGAAATCTTAGGAGTGAGAGATCACCTGAATTTCAGCATGCATCTATTGGCCAAGGGTGAACATCAATTGTGAACTTGGAGTTTACCATCATTCTTCTCAAAACCATATCTTGAGGAGTATTCCAACTTAATACTGGCTGGAAAGCTTAACAGAAGAATAAAAATTAGAGCAAATTCACAATCTGGATTGTGCATTAACTGTGGTGTAGATCAGTACCATCAGAAACCTGTGGGAGAGACTGGCAGAAGGAAGAAGGCTGGGACATATTTGTTTCTTAGATCTTCCTCTACAGGAAAAGTAGAAAAAGTCCTAAGTATCAACTTCATGAACAGTCTACTCGCCCTTAGGAAGTAAATGCTGTCCATTTTCATAAACTTGTTACAGCAGGAATTAGCATGAACTGGAAAAACATTGTAGGGAGAATGGCCACCTGAAACATTCCCAACACCTTCATAGGTGCTAAAAGAGGTTCAAGGATCAGTATAGCAGTGTCTCCCTATACTTGCCCCATGACTATGGCTATAAGTTATCATGTTTTCCTCAGTGACAGTTTAGGGAAGGACTTAAGCATAAAATGGTCTGTGGTGTAGGATGATTTTCTGAAGTAGTGAGATGAAGGAGGAGGGTTTGTTTTAAGTTGATGTTTTTCTTTGGGGAATTGGGTGAGGTATTTGGGTTTTTTCATAATCATTGTCAATTTTATTGCATATTACTAAAATGTTTGAAATGTGATTTTTGGCCGATTATGAATGAAGCCTGGGTCTTCACTTGACCTCATAAAACATCAATAAAGATAGTAGGAAGAACACAGTTTTGAGATAACATGTTTCTGTGATTGTCTTGTGCACTGTTGTGAAATATATTACTTTGTGATGAATTGTCCAACTGTTGTCAAGCATCTTCATGGTGACTGTTACCTCTACTGTGGTTGTTAGTTCAGAGATTGTGGAAGTCCTGTGTATATGTTGTCAAGATCTTCTCAGGTTGACTTGTTCAACTGGTGTAAAGTACAGTTGGTGTTGTTTATGTTCATTACAGTGGTCCAATTGTCAATGTGGTCATTTGTCCAAGTGTCTTGTGTCACTTGAATTAATTAAAGAGATCAATCATGAGGTGGGCGACCAGAGCACAGTAAACAGGATAAGTGAAAGAACTGCTTTCATTTGTTGCTGTGGCTAACTGCCAAGATCTCTATATAACCTGTAGGAGGAATCATCTAATAATAATTCTGTGTTGATCTTAAACTTAGGTCTAATTTCTCACAGTGGGGGTATTCGATGAGCCAAATTCTGTATGGTTTCTCTACAAAGGTTCTGCGAGACTACATATCAATACCTCTAGACAAGACTTGCTGTTACAAACCTGTATCTTTTATAAAGATCTATACTTTATGGAAAGTCACTTGTTGGTGCTTCTGTAATTATCTAAAACCCAAATACAAAACCTCACATGTGGGTGCCTGTCCGCGATTGAACCCCGGGAAAAACCCCTCAGGGTATTCACATATTGTGGGCTCCTGTCTGCAATTGAACCCTGGGAAAAACCCCTCAAGGTAATCACATAATGAGTGCTTGATGCCACTGTTTGAACCCTGGGAAAACCCCTTGGGGTACTCACCTATTGGGACCTCGAGTATGGGAAATGAACCCTGGGAATACCTTTCATGGGATTCACATAGTGGGATCTGACAACTCAGGATATAAACTGTGGGCATACCTTGTCTGGAACTCCGGTGGGGGAAATCTAGGCTGGTATTAGAATCAGGGAGTAACCTCTCGCAAAATTAAGCCTATTGCTTAGAGTTTTATAGTGTGGTTAACGGATCCCGTCACATAAATGTAGACATAAGGTCCAGATGTTTGGCCCACAAGTAAATCTCTGGTATAGGTTGTTTCATCAATGGTGGTAATATTGCATGTATCACTGTTCATAAATGTCACATTGTACAATGTAATGAACGAAGATGTTAATTATCTTATGGGTCAACATGATTGATATACCCATGATAATGTTGTGTTTCAAAATGGGCTGATGTAATGGACTGTCAATATTGTTATGTAACTTTGTGCATGCTGTTGTTCACTATGAGTATCAGATAAAGGTACCTGAGAACCCAGAAGACACAAATTATTTTTAAATAACTTAGACAGCTAATTTCAGGATAAACTTGATTTTTCTTGAGATAAATTAAAACACCTGATCCAGTGAATAATAGAGGGCCTACTCCACCTCAAATCTTATTGGCTGGCATGGGAGAAGAGGGAAATAATGTAATTAAAACATTTCAGTATCACTGCATCACAACATCATATAGTGGGTACTTAATTCCTCAGTCCCCATAACATGTTAGCAACACTGAGAGTAGAGAGTGTGAACCCTGATGGAAAACTTGGGCAACCATTAGGACACGTCATAACAATCTCTCTCAGTAATAGTCAGTATTCGTACCGGCTAATGTCCAGTGTCGATTCGACGTTGGGTTTATTCTTCAGTTGTGTAATCTTGTCGGTAGCCCTGATCAAGCTGCTGAGAAAGTAAGCACGATTGAATCTCCAGGAGAAACATCCTTATCAACTCAGTCTCTTGCCATTCCTGATTTAGTGGTATTCTTAAGCGTACTTGATACGTGATGGACGAGATGAAGGGAAGATTCTACCTGATGTCATGGTCAGTCACTCATGACCCGACCACAGTCTGGTGTCTATAAGACATTAGTCTATTGTTCAATGGTGTGATCTCTGGTGTACTAGGATCCACGTCACTAGGAGTGAACTCATTGAATCTCCAGGAAGGCCATCAAAATAACTGGACCCCTAGCCATTCATATGGAAGTGGAGAGCGTACGCAAAAGTATGTGTCCAGGAAACGATGGATAACCAACCTGATGTCATTGGCGTATCATACGACTAGGAGCATAACGTGGACAACCTGAAAAATTTCATGAAGAGATAAAACAGGATCCGTCTCCGATGTCGGCCGTCAATTCATCCTCAGTTGAGAAAGCGTTTCTGCCTTTAAAATGGTGGAGATTAAAGGACGGACAAAGTTGAGTACAACTGATGTCATTCCCCTTTTTCATTCTCAATGGGAAGACTTTTCTGCCGGAAGAAGGTGGGAATGTAAATAAGGATTGCTGTTCTTAAACAGTTAACTTATATGGTAGAGATCACTGCGACTCCAGCAGTTAAGACTCTATACACAATGTCTGCGATTCAGTGGACTAACGAAAGATCACTGTTATCCAGCAGTTGACTCTTTCGAAGGTAAAGGATCCCTGCAACTCCTGCAGTCGACTCTTTATACAAAGTAAGAACCATGCATTCCGCAGTGGAATCTTATATTATTACTGAGATGCGAGGTATATTCAAAAGACCTGGCCAGTCCTATCCTCAAAGTCAGTAAAATTGCTTCAAAAATAATTCCAGTCAATATTGGGATCTATGAAGCTATACCCACAAAATCACACCCCTTCAAAGGTGGCTGTGATAATGACGGACTTCTCTATGGCTGAGAAGAAACGCCTTATTCGCCAAAAAGTAAACGTTTTGCTCATGTGGGAGAGAAAGAACGGATACTACAGCCACTCAAAAGCACTTAGCTAGAGAGTTGCTGAAAACAAGTTGGAAATTCCACCTGGGATTCTAGCTTAGTGGATGTTAGTATAACAGCTTCTACAAAATTCGGTTGCTACGTTAGAAAATAGAGCAACTAAGGAGAGAAAATGCTGTCACTTCTCACAACACAACAAAATAGAGGCCTAACGGAATGAGGAAATCTCAACCAATAAGTGCACCTCTAAATCTATGGTAAGACCACAGAAATGAGTCGAGGAAATATGGGAATTTGATACCATCTGCGAACTCAAGAGACGTATTGGTAGGTAGACTTGTGTCATACGCTAACCAAGATCTGCAATAGTAGATTTAAGTCTTAACAAGTTCTGCAATGGCAACAGTCAACCCGGAAGTGATTGTCTCTACTCCGGTGCTGATCAAAAATTTTAACCCAGTTCCAAATGCCAAGATTAATGTTGGAGAAAGCTATTCAGTCAATACTCTCTCGCAGAATTATCACTCTACTGTGGCGAAGGGAAAGAGGAAGTTCTGATAGAAGTTGGTTAATTGCAAAGCCATTACTTCTCAAAATGAATCTCAATGGTCGACTCATACTTTGGAAGTGTGTGACTCTGAGAGATCATTCATCATGGATAGGAAAAATAGCATGGAGATTAACTGTGAAGCATTGTCAGAGATAAATTGGAGAGCAGTTCACTGATAAGTGTAGTCATAACTCTTCATACTTCCAGTGACTAAATGGAACTTCATGCAAGACTAACTTCATGGTCTTTGCAAATGTCACCAAATTCATGACTGATGGATGAATAGTGTGGCAGATTTTTCAAGGAAAAAATTATTTGATTCCAGATGCACAGCTCTTGTGGGAGTGAATGGAGATAAGGAGTAAATGATGACATCACTTAAAGGATCTGGGAACTGTGAACGCCTGACCTATCAGTCACTTATCAATGACAGACTTATGGGGAGGCTATGTAACATAATGGCTCCAGACGTTCGCATCCCCAGTCCATTTACATTTCTCAATATTAAAACAATTAAATAACGTAAGCCGTCTTGATAACTTGGTCTAAGAATAACTTAGAAACTTCGAGATCGGGAGAAAGGGGATGAACGGTGGTGACCCATAGTGATTGGTTGATCCTTGGCGAGTAACGCTATTATCTAGGCATAATTAATTAGCCCGCCAGTCGAAGCTTTGATTCCATCTCGATAGGATGTGTCAACGATGCAGTGATCATAACGTGCCCAAAATCCATCTTTAAGATGTAGTTTCTGCATCTCAGGTACCACAAATCATTTATATGTTATGTGTAAGCCTGATGATAAGAGAGTGAAACGAATGGCATGGTATTTTTCTTGAGAAAATGTGAGAATGAAGACCGACATTCGTTCTACAGTGAAACTAAAGCTGCCGCTCTAACATGTCATGTCTGCCACAGTGAAATATTCTTACCATGTCTATTAGCTATCTGATTGATGATTTGCATGTGCTTGTGTCTGTAAACTACGCTCAATGCATATTGCAAAACCTCTGCGCGCTCTGAATATTCGTGAGTGCCTATCATGACTCATTCTAACCAAACTGTACACTGCTCTTGCTAGTTACATTTGGCAGTCTGGATTGGAATGTGTGATGCTGCATGTAATATTTCCTTTATAATGGCTGAGAATGTTTGAGTGAATGAGACGGTAATTATATAATTAACCTCTCATATTTGTAAAAGTAACGATGCTTATTATATCCATGTTTGCGGGACTGCATTGCACTTTAGAACTTACAAAGTTCATGTAATATCTGAGGGCTATGTTACGCTCAAGAAAATTGCCAAAGCATTCATATAGATTTGCCTAGGATGCAATTTCTCTTCAACGTTATGTACTGGGTCCTTTGCAACAAAATGGTTTGGGTTCATATGAATTACATTCCGACAAGGAGCAAGAGTGTCTGGTCTGCTGAATATAAATGACGGCTCAGGATAATTGTCAAGGAAAATTCATGTCTTCTTTCATATGTGTATTCCACATTTGAAAGCATTGCTTATGCAATACTGCTTGGTACTCATTGTAGTAAATATTACCATTACTCAGTGGGACAAGAGCACATGATGATGATAATTGATGGTGCTTGTGAATCTGGTCTGGCTTGAGGGGAGGAAGTTTGGCATTGCGGTGTGAGTGTGAAGGAGGTGGGACATTCTTGTACAAAAGTATCACCTTTATGAATGCTAATTGGTCCATTGCCATTAGTTTAATGATATTGCCAAGTGCAGTCATGAAAGATGCCTGTCTTCTATCTATCTCATGTCTGCCTTATGGTGAATGGTTCAGCAGATGTGCCTCATGATGGTGTTCATTTTCTGCTGTTTGCTTCATGTCTTGCTTTGAAACGCTAGTGCATGATGCTGCCTTACATTGCCTACTTCTGAATGCTAAACACTGTCTGTTCTTCATGGTACACAGGTCCACTGTGATCTACTTATTGTGAGAACCTAGTTAGACAAATAATTACAAGGTGATTTATAATGGTGTGAAGCTGCCCCGGATTTAGCATGTGTGCCTATGATCTCACAGTTTTGGGGATGGCCCTTGTGAGGGAGATATCACCCCGGACCACCAAATAAATTGCACATCATCACCAGTGAAAGGCGGGTGTTCGAATATCACTTCTCTCCCCCCTTCCCATTCCTCTCTGAATTTGAAATGGTATTACATCACCATGATCATGTTTAAACAGATGTAAAACACATGTTGTACCTTTGTTTATTAACAGAATGAGGAGGATGGAGAGGCCTTCAATTAACAGGACAACTCCAGGGAAGTCCTGAGCTCTAACCTTCAATATAGCTTATACTTATAAGATGGACTCTCCAAGAAAAAATAACACATAAACCCAGGTTGCACATACTCAGCCTGCATTCACATAACCTGGCAGATACAGATGGCCTGGAAGAAAAGTTTTATAAAAAACTATAACAGGGATACTCTCCATTTATCAATGTTCCAAGCTCTATCTTCAAGAAACATTCTGGAAGAAATCTTAGGAGTGAGAGATCACCTGAATTTCAGCATGCATCTATTGGCCAAGGGTGAACATCAATTGTGAACTTGGAGTTTACCATCATTCTTCTCAAAACCATATCTTGAGGAGTATTCCAACTTAATACTGGCTGGAAAGCTTAACAGAAGAATAAAAATTAGAGCAAATTCACAATCTGGATTGTGCATTAACTGTGGTGTAGATCAGTACCATCAGAAACCTGTGGGAGAGACTGGCAGAAGGAAGAAGGCTGGGACATATTTGTTTCTTAGATCTTCCTCTACAGGAAAAGTAGAAAAAAGTCCTAAGTGTCAACTTCATGAACAGTCTACTCGCCCTTAGGAAGTAAATGCTGTCCATTTTCATAGACTTGTTACAGCAGGAATTAGCATGAACTGGAAAAACATTGTAGGGAGAATGGCCACCTGAAACATTCCCAACACCTTCATAGGTGCTAAAAGAGGTTCAAGGATCAGTATAGCAGTGTCTCCCTATACTTGCCCCATGACTATGGCTATAAGTTATCATGTTTTCCTCAGTGACAGTTTAGGGAAGGACTTAAGCATAAAATGGTCTGTGGTGTAGGATGATTTTCTGAAGTAGTGAGATGAAGGAGGAGGGTTTGTTTTAAGTTGATGTTTTTCTTTGGGGAATTGGGTGAGGTATTTGGGTTTTTTCATAATCATTGTCAATTTTATTGCATATTACTAAAATGTTTGAAATGTGATTTTTGGCCGATTATGAATGAAGCCTGGGTCTTCACTTGACCTCATAAAACATCAATAAAGATAGTAGGAAGAACACAGTTTTGAGATAACATGTTTCTGTGATTGTCTTGTGCACTGTTGTGAAATATATTACTTTGTGATGAATTGTCCAACTGTTGTCAAGCATCTTCATGGTGACTGTTACCTCTACTGTGGTTGTTAGTTTCAGAGATTGTGGAAGTCCTGTGTATATGTTGTCAAGATCTTCTCAGGTTGACTTGTTCAACTGGTGTAAAGTACAGTTGGTGTTGTTTATGTTCATTACAGTGGTCCAATTGTCAATGTGGTCATTTGTCCAAGTGTCTTGTGTCACTTGAATTAATTAAAGAGATCAATCATGAGGTGGGCGACCAGAGCACAGTAAACAGGATAAGTGAAAGAACTGCTTTCATTTGTTGCTGTGGCTAACTGCCAAGATCTCTATATAACCTGTAGGAGGAATCATCTAATAATAATTCTGTGTTGATCTTAAACTTAGGTCTAATTTCTCACAGTGGGGGTATTCGATGAGCCAAATTCTGTATGGTTTCTCTACAAAGGTTCTGCGAGACTACATATCAATACCTCTAGACAAGACTTGCTGTTACAAACCTGTATCTTTTATAAAGATCTATACTTTATGGAAAGTCACTTGTTGGTCCTTCTGTAATTATCTAAAACTCAGTTGAGAAAACCTCACAGTAGTTGATTAAAGAATGACAAACCCTGTATGCCAACTTGAGTCCTGCGTTGTCTGCGAAGTTTTCATTCAGTGTCAAATTGCCATCTACCTGAAAACACGATCA
Organism: Cepaea nemoralis; assembly: GCA_014155875.1. Taxonomy (NCBI): domain Eukaryota; kingdom Metazoa; phylum Mollusca; class Gastropoda; order Stylommatophora; family Helicidae; genus Cepaea; species Cepaea nemoralis. Next base: position 146,228 of record JACEFZ010026405.1, read on the forward strand.
AGCATGACCTTACCGTATGTATTTCTATAATAGTCTAATATAATAGCATAATAATAATAGTATAATAGATAAATACATCAAAGATCATCTGCGACGAGACCACGAGGACGTCCTAGAAGAAAATGGACTGACGACATCAAAGACATTGCACAACCACACGGAAAGACACTATCCAGTGCCACCAACGGGCGCTGGAACGCAAATTATTCCTCTCCACGACGCTTAACGGCAGATGATGATGATGATGATGACGATGATGATGACGATGATGATGATGTTGATGATGATGATGATGATGATGATGACGACAGACCCACATATATATGTTTATATAGTTAAACTGACAGACCCACATATATATGTTTATATATTTAGACTGACAGTCCCACATATATATATATATATATATATATATATATATATATATATATATATATATATATATATATATATATATATATATATATATATGTTTATATAGTTAAACTGACAGACCCACGTATATATGTTTATATAGGTAGACTGACAGACTCACATATATATGTTTATATATTTAGACTGACAGACCCACATATATATGTTTATATATTTAGACTGACAGACCCACATATATATGTTTATATATTTAGAATGATAGACCCACATATATATGTTTATATATTTAGACTGACAGACCCACATATATATGTTTATATATTTAGAAAGACAGACCCACATATGTATGTTTATATATTTAGACTGACAGATCCACATATATATGTTTATATATTTAGACTGACAGTCCCACATATATATATGTTTATATAGTTAGACTGACAGACCCACATATATATGTTTATATAGTTAGACTGACAGACCCACATATATATGTTTATATAGGTAGACTGACAGACACACATATATATATATATATGTTTATATAGTTAGACTGACAGACCCACATATATATATTTATATATTTAGACTGACAGACCCACATATATATGTTTATATATTTAGACTGATAGACCCACATATATATGTTTATATAGGTAGACTGATAGACCAATCCAATCCAAATCCTTGGTACGAATACCCCCGTTCAGCTTTGATTTTTCGACTTGGCTGTAACTGGGGTGTTTATGGTGTGACTTGTAGATTGTCTTTCGTACTTTGGACTGTTTGTTTTCGGCTTACCAGCTTCTGATGTGTTGATTGTGTTCATTCCTTACTTCTTGGTGTTTTTCATGTCTGTACAGAGTCGCACACTTGTTGAGACCTGGTTTGAATTGTGTACCTACCCCGTCATATGGTGCTGTTTCTGTCAGGGAGTTTTACCAGTTGTCGTCTCTCCTGGTGTTCCTCCTCCTTCCTCATCTTGGGTTGTCTTCGAATCTTCTTGGTCTTGATTGATTCCGTGTCTCGAGGCCGGCTCCTACTAGACCTTTTCGATACCGTCTCTCGAACCATTTTTCTTGGTCTGGGTATCCATTTTCAGCCAGTTCTGTTTCACTTTCTGATAATTCTTCTTCTGTCCTAATCTTTGTGTTTTCTGGTTCAGGTGTTTCGGTCTTGGACTTGGGTAGTTCTAGTTGTTGTCTTTCTTCTTGAATCTGTTTGAGCGTTTCTTTTGTCTTTTCTCTTTCTTCTTGGATTTTTTATAAAGTTTCGTCAGTTTCAGCCTTTATATCAGCCATTCGGGTGACATCCTGCTCTATCTTCTGCTGGACTTGCTTCATTTCGTCCAGGATGTGCTGAACGGCCGTTATCTAGGTTTCTTGCGTCTTGTCTTTTTCTTTCTCCATGTTTTTTAACTGTGCTCTCAGGTCCTTCAGTTGACCTTCCAGTTGTGCTTTGTCACTTTTGGTGAGTCGGTTAGTCGCCTCGTACTACCTCCTAGCCTCCTTATATGGTAAGTTAGACATGATTGCGATTTTCATGGCTTCCTTGCTGTCTTGGTGGCAGGGGCAGCCGAGGTACCTGGCGCCATGGTTGCAGAAGCAGTTGGCGCACTTTCTGTTAGTGTTAGGCCTCCTGAAGTCCGTGTCGATCTTTGCATACTGGCACTGACTGTGTGGATGGGGTCCAGAGCAGTATCTACACACCTCCACCTCACTCTTGCAGGTGGCACGGGTATGCCAACATTTCTGGCACTTAGAGCAATGCAGCACTCTCAGTATGTAGTGCTATGGTACTTGGTCTTTCTTATCCCTGCCATGTGTCGCAGGATAGAGAATGCAGCAAGTGCACGTATAGATACAGATTATCGGGAAGTTAAAAGAAAAAGTATAGCGCGCACACTGAACGCACAAGCGTTTACATCGAAGCGATGATGTAAAAAACGGACAGACGAGGTGATCAAGAAAGGACGGCAAGAAGGAAGATCATCACGGCAGAGTTCTGAGAGGCTAATTCTTAATCGTCAACATCGGGAAGAGACAGTTCAAGTATACGATGAACTAACATGCGAATATATCTACCTAGAACAAACGGAAAGGATATAGGGCACGATACACGGTTTAATAGTGGAGGAATTGGACATGGAGCACAAGCAGGACTAACTGGCCGTTGTCAAAGTTAACCGACCATTGAGAAGATACCTAGAGAATAGTCCGACAAGCAGCTGTGGCGTGAGTAAGATATATATGTATATACAACATAAGTGTTGACTACAAATGAGTGTGAAATAGTGCAATGGCAGGCCTGGCGATAATTCTATATCTAGTTGAGAGGGACAGAACGAAAGGACACAATGTAGATGCGAACATGGTTAATTAATGAATTGCCAGCATGTTTGTGTGAATCGTTGCGACACTGTCCCTATAATAAAGATTAGATCGAGCTTGGACGCACTTTTTTATAAGCACTTCAAGAGTTGACCAGTTGGTATATTTACATACGTTTGAGAGCCAGTAGCGTGAGCTGTCGCCGATGTGAGAATGTGGACATTATATGATTAACCTAGATGAACGAGTCGATTATGCCAGCGACTGAACAAGAACAGTGATTAAATAAGCCAGTGCAGCATCGAACCACAAAGGGATAGTGTCATTCAGTTCATGGAAATCCTATCTGATGTATTGAGGGATCACTCGGTCCTCTCATGTTACGACGACGAATGTAAAGGGGACGTTGTTCTTTCCGATTATCCTCTCGGCACTGGTCATCTTGAGTTTGTGATTCTCTTTAGTCAGCAACTCCCTGATCTGGTCTTTGAAGAGATGGGCCTTGACTCGTTTCATGACTCATCGTTTGCATGTGCTGTGTCGCGTGGCTTCTAATAAGATGCTGTGGTGAAGCTTGATGTCAGCTTTCTCGGCTTGTGAAATTTTCTGGATCAGTGCTGTGGTCCTTGGGTGTTTGTTGATGGAGACCACTAGTCCCTCGGGTGTCTTGCGCAGCTGGTAGATGCTGTTTCTTCACAGCTTGTTTTCCAACAGACTGAATATCTTGTCTGTTGGTAATGCCGACAGTTTAGCTTCTCCCACGCTTTTCTGCTTGAGCAGTTTTCTGTCGTTGAAGTCCTCAGTTGTTGTTGTTGTTTCCTCCTGTGTGGAGGTCACTGTTAGACTGGGCTGCATCGTCTTGGTGCTAGTTAGAACTTCGCGGCTGCTGCTAGCTTCAACTGTTGTTTCTTTAGCAACGGTAACGGTTTCAGCTGGTGTAGGAGCCGGACTGCTGTTTGTAGATATGGGCTCAGCAGTCGTGGCGGCCTTTCTCGTCTCTACCTTGTTCTTCCCGGCTGCATATAGCGCATGTCCCTGCGTGGCACTTTTGACGATACATAGCGATCTGATCTCGATAGCGCGCCGAGTCGTCGAGTGTCATGGGGTAAGTGTGATGACTGACAGACCCACATATAAATGTTTATATAGATGAACTGATAGACCCACATATATATTTTTATATAGTTAGACTGACTGACACACATATATATGTTTATATAGTTAGAATGACAGACGCACACACGCATACGCACACAAACACGCGAGCACACACATGCACACACACACACATACACACACACACACACACATATATATATATATATATATGTATATATATAATTTATTTGACTAACAGACCCACTGTACATGATTATATAGTTAGAATGGCAGACACACATATTGACCACATATCCACCCTTGCTCTCAGGATTCCACAATGAGATAGTGCTATCAAATACAGACCCCTAGCAAGAAACTGCCTCGCGATAAATCTTATATATTTAAGCAGTAACGTCTAGTCTTACTTACATACTCGCCAGCCGGAGTGTAGAAGAAATTGCTGTACTGGTCAACCAGACACTGGTAACGGTCATTAAAATATGCATCGGTTTCATTATAAGACCAATCAATCTGGTTACCATGTTTGTCTAACATGTGTCCTGTAGATGTAAGAAAAAGTATGTATGAATGTATGTATGTATGTATGTATGTATGTATGTATGTATGTATGTATGTATGTATGTATGTATGTATGTATGTATGTATGTATGTATGTATGTATGTATGTATGTATGTATGTATGTATGTATGTATGTATGTATGTATGTATGTATGTATGTATGTATGTATGTATGTATGTATGTATGTATGTATGTATGTATGTATGTATGTATTTATGTATGTATGTATGTATGTATATGTGTGTGTGTGTGTATGTATGTATGTATGTATGTATGTATGTATGTATGCATGTATGTATGTATGTATGTATGTATGTATGTATGTATGTATGTATGTACATATGTGTGTTTGTGTGTGTATGTGTGCATGTGCTTGCGCGTGTGCGTGCTTTTGTTGTTTGTTTTGCGGTGTGATTGATTTGTTGTTTGATTTTTGTGTTGATTGGTTAGTTGCTTGATTGGCTGTTTATTGTATTGATCGATTTGCTGTTTCATTGATTGGTTATTTTATTGGCAGATTGACTGGTGTTTGATTGAGTGGTTGTATGATTGATTGATGTGTTATTAGATTGGCTGTTTTATTGCTTTGTTGTTTGAGTGTTGTGTTAACTGAGTGGTGTGTTGATTGGCTGTTTGATTGATTGGTGTGTTGATTAATTGGTTATTGAATTAGTGTGTTTTTTGATTGTGTGTTTCATGGGCTGTTGGATTGCGTTGTGTGTTGATTGATTGGCTGTTTGATTGATTGGTGTGTCGTTTGATTAACTGTGTTATTGATTGTTGCGGTGTTTGAATGGTGGGTTGATTGATTGGCTGATTGATTGTTGTGTTAACTGACTGGATATTGTATTTGCTTTTATTCTTAATTTGTTGTTTGATTTACTATTTGATTGATGTGTTGATTAATTGGCTGTTTAATTTATTGGTGTGTTGATTGAGTGGTGGATTGTGTTGTGTGTTGATTGATTGGTTTTTTGATTGGTGTGTTGACTGGTTGGTTGTTTAGTTGCTTGGTTTTTTGATTGTTTGGTTGTTTGATTTGATGATTGTTTAATTAGTTGATTGATTGGTTGGTTTGGTGATTGGTGTTTGATTGATCTCTGATTTGGTTGGCTGTTTGGATAACTAATTAATTACCATGGGATCATTCATCTTCTTAAGCGTATCTGCCGTATGCTTATATACAGTGCCTTAAGCAACCCCCTTAATTTAATATATAATGGAACTTGTCTGCTACCATGTTTACATTTTAAGTCATAAATATGTCACACCCATGCTTCCCATTTTCCGCTATCAATTTTGGTTTGGTCCAAATCTACTTTTTGTTAGGCACTGAGTCTGTTAATTGACTGATTTAGTTGATTTATTGGCTGGTTGCTTTCGTTGGTTGTTTATTTCTTTGTTTTGACTGGTTGGTTGTTTAATTAGTTGGTAGGTTGATTAGGTTGCTTTGATTGTTTTGATGGTTAAATGGTTGTTTGAATTGGTTGTTTGTTTGGTTGTTTGAATGGTTGGCTCTTTGATTGATTGGTCGGTTGTCTGTTTAATTGGTTGGGCGGTTATTAAACAAGCTGGAAGACTGAAACATAACATTTTAGTTCGATTCATGTGCTCTAAAGCTGTTCAAGTTGTGTTAAAGGCCTACATGTTTCGTTATGAGATTGGTGTATCTAATTACTGCCCGACACGGTACCCAAATACCATTACATGCAGACTACGTTGCTGAGCTCTCCTTCCCCATTCCAGATTCAGAAAAGCGGTGTGTGCAAGTCTGGTACTGGAACTTCACATCTGCTGTGGGGTATATTGAGACGTCACCAGGTCATGATGAAGCACAACGGCTTGGCTGTGATTAAGTCTAGGTCTATGAAGCTCCCTCCACGGACTTAGGTAGCCATTTTACTCTGGGTCGGCATGAGAGCCCAGGTCTATTAACAATCAAACAAACAAACAAAGAATTCGCCCAGCTACGGATCGAGCACATCGACCACCGGCCAGCAGGCAAATGTCTAGTCACTTTGATGTTAAGACTCACATTGCCAGGACACTCCAGCCTTATGTCCAGGGGTGGGGGGGGGGGGGAATAAAAGGGTATAAATGTATATTGTTCATGTTGCGAGTAAGGTACTTAGACGTAATTGCAGTGGAAATGTGCTTTCTGAGGAAAATGCAAAGAATACAACAGAGAGAAAAACCAATGATCAAGTCCTACAAGGGGCAAACCAAAACCACAAACGGGTTAGTGAAATTAGACGTAGGCAGATATATTTTTGGCATGTTGTGAAAAGACATACATTAGAGAACTTGGAGACAACTGACACGATTGAGGAAAAAAGAGCAAGGGGAAGGTAGAGAAAGTAAATATCTGGATGGCTGGACCACATGGTATGGTGAGGACAAGAATACGGAGCTGATCAACGACACTGGTGATCGTGTAAGATGGCGAAACATAACCGCCCACCACGCTTACCGGCATGGCACATGGTGAATGAACGAACTTATATATTCGAATCGCCCTAACTTCACAAGAAAACATTGCGACTCACCTGAAACAGCACCTTGGATCAGTTCATGACTAATCGTTTCACCAAATCGGGCGAAGATTATTGACCTTCAAAAGAACCAGATGTATAACTTCTATTACGTGTTTGCAAAATAGATTATAGTTTCAAGGAAGAATCCACAATAATATGTTGCATGATTTATTGCCTGGCATATTTAGCTGCATCACGGCAGGTGCGTACTGCAGAGTGAAATCACATTAAGTGAATAAAAGAATAATACTTTGGCTGAAATACTGAAAACATTTAGTCAGAGGGGTATGTTAACCCCATGCTAGTTTCAAATTCAAAATATATATTTTTTTTTCCTGTTTGCACGGAACTGGCTGGAACCGCTTAATTGCTTAGGCCTCACAAAATTTCAGCAATCGGATGACGTCATCAAGATGGGGCAAGATGGTGTTCCTTCTTTTCGCCCGTTAGGCGAAATGTGTATTTTCATTTAGTTTGTTGTGTTCCGGCAGTGGAATGCCTCAACGGATTCAAGAGATCAACGTACTTCTGTTACCAGCCAGAAGGAAAGATGCCAAATCTGTCTAGAGCAAGGATACTCTGCACTACACGAAGATTTGATGGACACTGGTACACTGAACTAACAATCAAACAATCATGATGTACGAGTTTGTGCGTTAATGCATTCGTCTTGTTGAAAGAGAAGTAAGGTACAATTTGTGTCATTGTTAAAATAGCATCTGTGACTCTGAGATTGGAAGCTGCCTTTCTGGTGTCCCGTAGGAGTCGCTTTGCTTTGATCCTGGGTGTCAGTTTTTGAATGTGGTGGTCACGGACTTAACGAATGCTGTTCGGATTTCTTGACAGATTAGAACGCTGCCACTTGTCATGTTTTACAGGATACCCCTCTTACACTGAGGCTGTCCATATCCCCCACACAGGACAATATGGTTTAAGCTGCACCTGAAACACTAAGTACTTTTTTTCTTCATAGCAGTACGGGATAACGCAGGAAACATCTGTTGTAACACGTATACATTTCTTATGGATGCGAACACAGTGGCATCATAGATAAACAATTTCACATTGAATGAGCTCTGGCAGATGGAGTGTGTTCCATGTATGTCGTTGGAGGTAGATATGTAGCATTACAGCAGTTTATAACACATATATCGGATTACAGCTCAACGAGATGTCGTGCCCCAATGGCTGTGTATGGTGACTCCAGGAGAGAGAAAAACTACCTTCACTGGTGATGAAACAATTCTGGATATGTACACAGACCCAAAGACACGCTCGAATGTCAATTATATTCCCTCCGATTCTGTGAAGGGTCTGCTGGTCTGGCACGCAGCTTTCAACTCATGGGTGGTAGGACTACATATCCCACTGTGTGAGGCCACTGTGTTTCATCTGTCGCAGTACAGTCGCTTAACAGCCCTCATCGACATAGAAAAGTTGTGGCGCCAGTTCTGTCGCGGAGTGCTGTATCAGAGCTCAGCTCAAAAGGTAATGTTGCATAGTAAGTAAAACTGAGAGATTCCTAGCCAGTTATCGCGAGCTACAGTTCTCAAGCCAAGCATTCCCAAGGTCACAATCGCATATCGGTTTCAGTGATCAGTAGATATCAACAGCTGTTTCGTACAAACAAAGATCATCTACACATCAGTAGTCTACTGATTCATAAAGCGTGTCGTCTGTAGATCAATTATACATGGGGACCGAAACATACGGTGCAGCACAAGTCTCACCAACAAATCCTTATGAAGTGCTAGAAGATCTGTAAACAAAGAAGAGGTGATTCTTTCCAAGGGGACTTTAGAGTCGTCACCAAGATTCCAGAGTTATCATAGAACGCCTACCTTCTACTCCTTTGGTCGGTCAGTTGCGGCCAGGCGTTTGCCATCCTGCGTGAAACAAGTAGTTAAAACCACCACACATTCACGACGAGCTGCTAGACTCCCCACGGGATCCTGGGTCTCCTCAATTACGTGTTGAACAATTATGTGACGACATTTAGTCACAACAACACCACATCTGTGAGAAGTTCCCCCTTAAATAACCGCCAGACGCTCTCAAGCCCACAACATGCCTCCCCCAGAACACCCTAGGCCAGACCTTGACGAGCGCATTTACTCGAACTATCCCGGCACACGGATCTCGGCTCCAGAATCTCGAGGCAGCGTGCATGTGGATTTACCACCCGTAAGATCACTCCACCCCAGAAAGTAGCTTCGATATATGGTAACTTGAGTGGCACTGTACCGGCCGATGAAAACGAGTACGACGCTATAGCCACTCCTTCAGCTTCTCCAAGCTCTAGACAAAAGTGGTGATGAACAATTTGTCTATGATGAACATTTACGCCCAGGTCAACAATCAATTCTAGGTTACTCAACTCTAGAAGATAAAGATCCGGTCCTATCCTAAGATGTTTTCTTTGACGGTCAGTAAGTATTTTGGCTGGACGATGATAACTTTCATCATGCCTTTGTCAAATACAAGGATTTGGCAATGATTATGTTTTACGATCCACTCGACTCCCAAACTGACGCACCCAAAGCCAATTTCAAATAAGCGGCAAGCCAACAAGACAGCGATCAATTTGTGGCAGTGGACTGCCAGCGATATTCCGATCTATGTAAGAGCCTGGTTATAAAAATCCCGCCAATGTTCAGAATCTAATCCTTTCTTAGTAACTATTGATACATGTTTTGTTCTTTAGTATTGGTGCCATCTGGCCAATGAGTTGGTTTGCCTTATTGCATCTATTTTCGATCGCGTCTTCTGCTGTGTCATTTGATGATATTATACTTCCTAGGTACTTGAAACTCTTTACTTGTTTCAGGGGATGTTCGTTAGGTGAATTGTTGTTGTTATTTTCTTCTTTAGTTATAGTGATTACCTCTGTTTTACTTGTGCTAATTATCATGTGATGTTCCCTACAGATTTCGTTTAGTCTATTCATGTAGTCTTGTAATTAAACTTCTGATTTTGCTGTTAGTGCTTGGTCGTCCACAAACAGGAGTTCTTTAATGGTTAGATTTGCAGATGGTTCTTCTTCTGTGTTCTCGTCATGCGGTATTCTTGCGGTCTCTGTTTGGCTGGTGTCTTTACATATGTCTCCTATATAGGTTATGAACAATAGAGGAGACAGGACAAAATCTTTTCGTACTCCGGATCTTATGGTGAAGGGTTCTAGGTGTCCTCCAATTACTCTGACTATGCATTTACTGTTGTATAAGCTTCTACATAGTTTTGCTAGGTGTGTACACACTCCATGTTTAAGGATTTCCCACAGCTTGTTTCTATCGACTCTATCAAATGCCATATTTATGTTTTGGTCGACAAAGGTTAATTGGGGTGTTTCATTAAATTCGATAGATTTTTCTATAGGTTGTCTAAATGCAAGATGGCGTATGTGCATCCTATTTTATTTTTTTCCTAAATCCATGTTGTATTTCATTTAGCTGGGGTTTTATAGTAGTTCGTAATTTTTTCTCAAGAATTTTATAAAATATTGTCCCAGTATGACTCAGAAGGGAAATGCCTCTATATTGTGTGCAGTCTCTTTTGATGCCTCTGTTTTACCAAACTGGGATAATTTGTTGTTTAACCAGGTTAATTTACACGTAAGCTAAATAGTGTCTGTGTTCGTGTGATTGTCTTTAATAAGCGGAGATATGGATCTCGACATGGAACGTCAAAGTGAGTCCTTTAGTATGCTGGACGTCTGACGACCGGGGATCAGGTAATTGGATGTTAACAGGCGACAAATAAGACACATTCTTCTAGAACAATTCGTAGGAGAAAAACATACGTACAAAAACTGAGAATCATTCAAGCAGATCTTCCTCCGTGATAGTTTATTTCATTTTATTATTAAAATAGCAATGTACATAAAGAAGGTAACATATATAAGTATAACTTAAAATAAGAATATAAAAGGCAAGCGCACCTTGTTATCACTAGGGAATGTGTGGAAATCAAATGAAATTAAACATAGTACGGAACATAGAATATTTGGATCTAGCATGAAATCAATACTGCTGTGTGAATCTGACACACGATGAAAAACTAAAGCAATATACATTAGCTGGAATCTTCCCAGAACAGAATGAATCAACTATTTTGCCAGAATCACTCATGTGCAGCATAAGGAAATAACAAGTCAGATTTCAGCCATCGCACATGCTTGACTTGCAACTACCATACTGACACACAAATCTCACAATGTTCTCAAACACTTCTCTGATTGTATCCTCTATCTGAGCCATCCATGAGTTTTCTCTTATCAACGTGTGGTCACATATTCACTCATCTTGCATTTTAATCCTCGTGAGATGTTTGCCATTCCGAAAATTCATTGAAAAATCAACCTTTCTTCTTCTTAAAGTCCATATGGTGTGTCGCTGATTCTGCCCACAACCTATGGGGCCGCAGGCTGTCAATCATTTGTGGTATAGATTTTACACCATCCGTGATATCGAACCGCTCAACATCTTCTCTCTTGTCTATGTATGCCCATAGCCCCATTCAACTGTCCGGTTGGCACATGCTCTAACGCCCCTTTCTTATGACGTTCACACAGAATGTGCAGTTTTATTCTAATGCGAGTAACCGGTTCTCTTTGTGAGCTCCTGTCTTCTTACAAGATATCCTCATTACGCTGAATAGACAACTATGGTCTTATCATAATTCTTCTATAAATCACACCTCTGTAGTGTCCACATAATGCCTCATTAAGCTGCCAATTGTTCTGGAATTACTAGTGTGAAAGTCCTATAACAATTCTTGCCTGTCCCTTTTTTTCCAAATTTAGGTATGGACTTGTTATTCTTTATTACTGTGCTATATTTCTTATTGTGTACTGTTTGTTAGGTCGGCACCAAGTTACACATCAACAAACAAAGCCACAGACACAACAACGACTTACGCTGGAACATTCTCAAACCAAATTGGAGGCTGTACTATGGCGGAGTTGATTTCTGCGAATTTGGAAAATATAATAATGTTTATTATTAAACAGCTGAATGGTTGCAGCTATCTTGGTATTAAAATAACATCTGACAGAGATGCCGTATAGAAAATGGCAAAGGAAAGTCAGAATAAATGATAGATAGATGGAAAACATTTAACTAAAATGTTAATACCAATGCGAAAAATAGTGGTAGCGTATTATACAGAACCTGCTATGTTGTGCGCATTTGAAATATAGGCAATAATCAGACAAGATGAGAAAACTCTAAAGGCTGCCGAAATGTGGTTTCTGGTGAAAATTCAATGAATACAGAGCTGAGTTGAAGCTGAGATGAGTTGAGTCGAGACATTCCCATAGGTGCTTCGTGCTCATCTTTAACAGCCAGCGAAGCGACCCAATACTAATGGTACCAGCAGTAGTCCGACCATGAGTACAGAAAAACAAACGAGACAATCCTTCAAGTAAGATATGAACACCACGTTCATTGTTTCGAGCTATTAAATATAGACAGTCGGAATTTTTGGGCACGTTATGAAAGAGAACTAAGCTTGAAATCTTTGTGACAGCTAGCAAACTTAATGGGAAAAGGGTGAATTTAAACTAAGAAAATATGTCAGAAAAAGAATCTATACATACAATATCACTGTGTATACACAAAAATGTGAATTGAAAATAGAAGAAACAATTCTTAACCAAGTTGATAATTTTATTAAATTCCCAGAGTCATATGTCAGGTCTTAGTCAGATATTACTGGGCTACCGTATACCAGTAGACGGTATTACCTGCTTTCTGTTAGCGCCGAATGTTGGGCGGCGTTTACCTAACCTAACACCCCACATTGTGCCAACGGCTTCGGGTGGAGAAGAGAAATTGGCAAGGTACAAGCCTTATCCTGGTGGGAGGGAATGCAACCAAAAGACTAAATATCGATGCAGGGCAGACCAAGCCTTAAGCCTTGGTTAAAATCTGGTCTAGGATCGAAGCTCCGACAGGTGGACAGTTAGACAATTGCTTTATTGACCCGGTAGCTGCAGCTTGTCTTGTTACAGATGTACTGGTGTTAGCTTTCCTCTGGAGTAAACTAGGCAGGCCGAGAGAGGGATCATGCTGCATTGGCAACACATGGTCTCCACAATTAAGCCTAGGCTTTGTGTTATAGAGAAGTATAACTCCATTCCTGGTCTAAACCGGTCTCGAAATCAAAGAGAGAGTAGTAATATGGGTTATAAGTTCTCACATGAAGTGAAAAGTCGGGTGTTCTTAAGGAAACTCTAAAACAGTGTTAGGGATTTATGACACCTTTAGTTAGTTAGTCGCGGTTCAAACGTCAAGGCAACGGGTCGTCCCACTTTATGCTCCGTTCCTGTGTCAGTGAATATCACACAAAATGCTCCTCACTGCCCAATGTAAAAAGTGAAAAAGACAGGAGTCTCGGCAGGCCAACAGCCCGCATAGGTATACTGCTCATAATGCCGCCGCTAGAATGCCAGCATAAAAGTCCTCCACACACAAAAAAAAAACAGTTCTTCGTCTATGGAATCGGCAGTCACCAGAAAGACTTCATTGACCTGAGTTTTATCCCATAAGGCTCTGTCTCTTTCCGCAGGGCCACCAGCCGAAATCGCCACACAAAGCACGAACCCCGTAGGAGTCTCCTGAAAAGATGCACTCGTGAACCGAAAAGATAAACCAGTCAATTCAGCAACAGCTGTCCACCATCGTTCCGTACATGCAATTCACGCCACAAACAACGGCGGACAGATGTAAAAGCATTCCACACGAAATTCACAACTCACAGTGTCGCGACACGTACTCTCTCAGTAGCAGAGCTATGCACAACCAGTCCAACATGGGGAGAATGCGAATGCAAACCGTAGCCAGAAGCGTAAACACTCCAGAGGCCTTAACGGTTCAAATGCCTATCCGCTATGTTGGGGACAAATATAGCACTGTAGATCATAAAAGGCAGGACTGGTTTGCAGAAAACAACCAGACACTGCAGCCCTTGATTGATAGAAAGAAGACATCTATTAAGAAACAAGGAAAGAACAAGGCGAATCACTCTCAATGAGCTTAGACAAGCTAGGAAAAATTTAAAAAATAAAGGATCATAGCAATGTGCAAACGACTAATGCATGAAGTTAAGCGAGATCGTTCGAAATGCAAGTGATCAAAGAAACATCAGAATCATGTATGAAGCGATAAAGAACGCCTGCGGTCCAATGATTAAAAGTAGTGCACCACTGAAAACCTTGACTGGAGAAATCATCACAGATGAGAAACAGCAGATGGTTGGATGGGTAGAGCACTATTTGAAGCATTACTCAAGTGAGATCAAACTGGCGGATTATGCCCTCAACGCCATAGAGGTCCTGCCAACTCTTGACCACTTGGATACATTTCCCACCGTAACAGAGGTTGAGTGTGCTATAAATGAACTTGCATCTGACAAGACTCCCGCTAAGGATTGGATTCTAATAAAGGTTGTCAGGAGTGAGTAAGACACACGCACTCTACTGATCCACTAGCTACTACAACTATGATGGCGAAAAAAAAGGTCCACAGGATTTACAAGTTTCATGTATCAGAAGAACAAGGGGGATAGGAAAGATTGTAACAACTATAGGGGTATCTCACTTCTATGTACCGTTGGGAAAACATTTGCCAGAATTATTCTGCGTAGATAAAGTCTACACCGAATCACAGTGTGGCTTCTGACATAACCGGTCTATCATTGATATTATACTCTCATTGCGATAAATGCAAGAAAAGTGCCGTGCACAGAATCTACCACTGTTTATAACCTTCTTCCACCTCACAAATGCGTTTTATTTTGGTCAGTCGTGAGGGTCTATTTAAGGCACTAAACAAGATCGGTTGCCCACCAACCTTCTGTCCATTGTGGAATTATTCCGCACAGGCATGAAGGGCATAATCAAGTTTGAAGGCTCAGCTTCAGAAAAGTTTGAAATCAAGAGTGGTGTTAAGCAATGTTGTGTACCAGCTCCCACCCTCTTTGGAATATACTTTTCACTTCCATTGAAACATGCCTTTCGTAATCAGGATGGTGGTATGTACATTCATTCACGCTAAGATGCCGGCCTCTACAATGCTCAGAGATTTAAGGCCAAGAATACAATTAAGAAGGTACTGCTGCAATGATGCTGCAATTACGACCCACTCTGGGGAAGAGTTACAACATCTGCTATCTGCATTCTCCAATGCTTGTTCTGAATTTGTTTTAACAATTTGCAAAAAATAAGAAACAGATTATGTCAAAAGGCGCACATGGGGGTACCATCAATCTTTATTGACGACGCCGAACTGGAGATAGTAAACCAGTTTACATATCTAGGACCAGATGTAAACAGTAAATTCAATCTTTATTGACGACGCCGAACTAAAGATAGTAGACCATTTTAAATATCTATTATCAGGGGTAAACAGTAAATTATCCCTAGATCACGAAATCATTATCTGTTTTGGTAAGGCAGCAACACCAATAAATAGGTTAGCAAAAATAGTCTAGGAGAGCAGGAAGCTTACTGCCAAAACAATAGTCCTGGTTTGCCAAGCCTTTGCCCGAAGTACTCATCTTTATAGCAGTGAAGCCTGGTCAACTTACTCACATCAAGAGAAACGTTTAAACAGCTTTCATATGCAGTGTCTGCGAAGAATACTTGGTATTAAAGTGGCAAGACAATATCAAATATACTGAAGTATTGGAAAGACCGGGTTCTATGACGGTCTGTTCCATGCTCAGTCTTCGTAGACTGATGGATACGACACATTAGGAGGATGGATAACGGTAGAATACCAAAGGACATCATTTTTGGTGAATTACAGTGGGTAAAAGATCTCGGGATCTGCCTATACTACGATACAAAGATGTGTGTAAGCGGGATATGATTGATACAGGCAATGATATTGCATCTTGGAAGCAGGTCGTCGCAGATCATTTTGCATTGGGGGGGGGGGGGGGAGAGACAAAGATTACACATGGAATAAAGACAAAGGAGAAAATAATTGGAGAAAGGTCACACACTGAGAGTCTGAGAAGTCAGATGGTGCGTGATGGTGGAAGTGAACATGTGTTCACATGTATCCATTGTACATTGTAAATCCATTGAACATTTACAGCGCGAATTGATCTGATCAGCCACATTCGCTACCGCCATGGGTTGTAACTATCATGCCTTTTTTTAAGCACACTGTAACAAACCATCGTTTGTCAAGATGTCACAGTGCCAATGAGAAGGGGCAATTATAACATCGTATGGAAGATGAACAACAGAGATTAAGAATAGAATAGGACAAGCAAAAGCAGCATTTCATATATCATAGGTATCTCATATAGCATTTCACATATCTTAGGTATCTTCTGCAATAAGTCACTATCACTGAATGTAAGAAAGAGATTGCTGCCATGTTAGAAAGAACCTGTTTTGCTGTATGGCAGTGAATCATGGAATGTAGTTGACCAAATTAGAAAGAATTTGGAAGCAACAGAGATCCGGATCCTGAGGCGAATGTTGAGAATTCATTGGACAGCCAGAGTAACTAACAACAACTGCCTGAAAGAGGATAATTAAACTAGAACATTATATTTAACAATGAGAATAAGACAAACAACTTTCTTTTGTCATTGAGATAGGCAGAAACAGACCAAGAATAGGGGCATTTGAGAACATCGCGACAACTGGAAAGATCAAGGGGAAATGATGCAACAACAGACCAAGAGCAATGATGCTGGATGGACTGAGACAGTGGCATGGAGGATTACCGTCAGAAGGATTCATTCACAACACGAAAGACCGAAATCTGTGTAGAATCATGTACGCCTACGCCAAATGGCAAGGCACTTGATGATAATGATGATGTGTATACTTACATAGGCATACACGCAGATGCTACGGAGTTCGTTCACTTTTTTGAGTTGCTCATTGTGTGAGCTATTCTAGGAGACCCAAGCACTCGTGCAGATATCCGTGAGCAATGAAATTGACCATTTACAAACGACAAGCCACCTCAGGGGGATACATGTGTAGTGTGAGTAAATATGAAGTTAATGTCAATAAAATACAATTACCGAAAACAGAGGACGTTGCGACGACGACACGTCATCAGCCAACAACAAGAAAACCATCCATCTATCATGTGCCATGCCGGTAAGCGTGGGCGGTCATGTTCTGCCATCTCACTCGATCACCAAAGTCGTGGATCAGCTCCGTGTTTCTGTCTCGACCATGCCATGAGGCCAAGCCATCCAGGTATTTACTTCTCGGTCTTCCCCGTGATCACTTCCCTTCGATCTTGCCAGTTGTCACCAAGTTCTCCAAATCATTTCTTCTCATAACATGCGCAAAAAATTGTGACAAGAAACAAGAAAACACCACACACAAAGCACCGAGATGACACCACAGTGACTACATTACGGTATAAATAAATAAATGTTTGCATATCCTTTACAGGACATCGCTGTCAACATCAGCATCTTTCAGCTGATTGTTGATTTCTTGGCAAGATTACGTTCAGTAGTTTGCCATTGCTTTCTGAGCGGACCGGCTCACATACCCCGTAAGTTACCGAGGCGATTCGAACCACTGCTGATTCTCACCGTCGTCACGTTACTTGCGAGAGTATACAAGATTACGGAGAAAAGTTTCTAAACTCTAGGCCAGGAAGGCGGTACATTAAGGCATAATTAAGCAATATAAACACACTTTGTGATATTTAAATCTCATTCATTAATTCAGTAGCATGTCCTTTGCAGAACCTCGCTCCCATAACATCCTTCCGGAAAACTTCTCGATCTTAAGCATGACATCCCGCGTCTGATACACCCATCTGGAGATCATCCGCCACATCCTGCACCCATCTTCTCTTTGGCCTTCCTCTTCCTCTCTTCCCAGGCATATACCCCTCCATTATTGTTCTTTCCAAACTTTTGTGACGTTTCAAGTGACCAAAATATTTCAGTTTTCTTTGTCTTATCGTTTTTAATAACCAACCTTCTTCAATATTGAGCTCATGAAGTATGGATGCATTTGTTCTTTTCTGTACCCAAGATATTGTTAGAACTCGTCTATAATATTTATATTCAAGGGCATTTATGCCATGTTCAGCTTGTTTAGTAAGTGTCCAGGTCTCACAGGCGTATGTTGCAATTGGAAAGATACATGCTCTTAAAAATCTAATTTTTGTAGTTCTGTCTGTCCCATTCCATAATTTATTCAGCTATTTTAGTCTTTGAAGAGCCATTGATAGTCGTCGTTTAATTTCTTTTATTGTGTCACCGTTGTTGGTAATCAATGACCCAAGATGTTCAAAATGTTCCACGACCTCCAATTTTTCCTCATTAACATATATTTCTTTATCAGTATGCATTATCTTTGTTTTTGCTATGTTGAAATATAAGTTGTGATTTTAACTATTCAATTGTGTTGAGGCTGTTGGGATTTCTATACCATTCTGTATTGTGGATAGCTATACTGTATCATCGCATACCGAATCTCTGGTATGTTATGACCACCGGTATTTAGGGCATCATATCCCTGTTTATATCGTCTCTTACATTTCTCATTATATTTTCGGCGTACAGGTTAAACAAATAGGGGGACAGCACACATCCCTGACGGACTCCTTTCTTAATATCAAACCAATCTGATGTCTCGCCATCTATTCTAACCACTGCTTATTGGTCTAGATAGAGCATTCTTATGAATTATATAACATGTGATGGAAAGCCCATATTCCTCATGATTTCCTAAAGTTTCTGATGTTGTACACAGTCAAATGCCTTTGAATAATCTCCACAAAACATGAGAATAGGCTTACATTAAATTCTCTGCGTTTCTCTATTATTAAACGCATATTGGGAATGTGATCTCGTGTTTCTCTTCCTGGTCTAAATCCAGCTTGAACCACGTCAATTTCTTCCTCCATTTTATTACGAAGTCTTCTGTCGGATGTATGGTTGTTTGGTCAACCCCGAAGAGACAACAAAGGGTACTAAGTTCCTCTATCTCAATGTGCTAATGCCTGTTATAATTAATTTAGCTGTTACTGGCTCAGTGGACTTGAGACCAGAAATAGTGTTTCAGAGAACCAAGGAATACCTCCAGGAAACAAATGAAAAGTTTTTCCTCTGAATACCCAAAATATCCTTTTGGTGGTTCCTTGCCTCTCCTCTCTCAACTAAATAATTATTAATCTAGGGTTGTTAATTAAAACAATTTTACTACGACAAGAGAACTCTCAAAAGAGAAAATGACCCTTATTTTTCATAATTTATTACACATAAATGGTGCTATTGTTCATTAATGTCATAAAAATACAACAATCAATTCATTACAAAAAACAAGATCATGTACATGTATTTCTCTAACTATACATATCTCCTGGCTGTGTCCAATATTTTATCCACCCCACCTGCAATGTATCAGTCTTCTATGATCTTTATTGGGCCTCGTTCTTCTGGCCTATGTATAATCTGTGGAGAAAAAACTGTATACACTCTGATTGGTCAACCGTCAAGTTCTTGGATCTCTGCGGCAATCAGTCAGTGCGAAATATATGTGCTAAGTTTCTTGAGTGTTCTTTTGTTCCAGGATAAGATTTTGGCTCAATGGTTTTCCACCTATATAAATAGAACTAAGTTATCTAGGATACCTGTCCTATATTGGTAGAGAAATCTGCAGGAAGTTGCTTTGGACTAGTATTTGGCCTCACTATATCAGCTGCCTCACTCAGTCAAGCTGCTACATTCACAAAGTCAGGTCTGGATCTAGATGGATCTAGCCACTACCTGAAATTTCAGCATCAATCATAAATCTAATGATATCATCACTATGAACATCAGAAATGAAACGCTGTACACTTTCAAGAAAACCACAAAGAAAAATACATAGAAGAATTGTGATCCTAGGAAAATAAACAGTGGAAGGAAAAGAGTCTTGGTGCTCTCAAATAGTTATCCACAACATAACTGGTTGTTCTCCATCCAATCCGTCATTATATGGCGCTCAAGGTTTAGACTAGCAGATACGCAGTGTCGTCTTCTCCCATGCCTGTCCTCCATGGTCTACAGGTTGAGTAATACCTTGATTGATTTGGAATTTGACAACTATGTTCTCCCTTCTCTTCTGTACATAATTAGTTTCTCTAGATCTCCTTCCCTTACAAGAAAAAGGTCTCATACATTAAGGGTTTTAAAATCATTCCCCATTGCAATGAGTATTTGGTTATAAACAATGTAAGTACATTATGCTAACACCTCTTGTGCATAACCTTCAGGTGAATTCTTTTCTAATCAAAAGTTTGAAGTGAGAGTATATTCCCTCCTTCTTCACCATGTATGTAATATGCCTTTACCTCATTTCATCATCATCATCATCATCATCATCATCATCATCATCATCATCATCATCATCATCATCATCATCCATCATCTATCATCATCATCATCTCGGGACAGCAAAACTACATGATTGTAACCTGAGTTACTAGTAATACAGAGTAGGTGTATTCAGGACACAAAACCATATGATTGTAACATGAAGTGATATGGAATACTAGAGCAGGTGTCATGTCTTACGACACAAAACCATATTATTCGTAACATGAGTTGTATGGAATACAGAGGGTGTCATGCTTCGGAGTGCACTAAATTATTAATTAGTGTATGGGTTATCATTAAATTTGTCTCTTCTGATAGACAGGACATTATACATCAAAGTGCCCTCCATCAGGAGATTGATTGTTTATACTCCTTCTCAACATGTCTCTTCATCTCACTCATTCTTATCATTCATCAGACATAATATTCATATGTGCATGGATGATAAGTAAGCATACTGATGTGATTTTACAAATGATAAATTGACAGATTTGATATCAATGAAATTACAATGGAATCTCACTCATTCCACCATCATTCATTAAACATAATATCTGTATGAATGATAATTAGGCATAATTATGAGATTCACAAATGATGATTCCTCATGTTTAACAATAATGAAATTACACATGAATCACCACATGCATGCTCTCATCAAATACATAGAATTATGTGATACACCCAATCCACATTCATTCATCATGAATCATAACCACACTTGCAGGGGTGATGATTAGGAATTATTATGTGCCTCACAAATGATAAATCCACATGTTTAACAACAATGAAAATACATTTGACTCACCACATGGGTGCTTTCTCCCAACACACAAAATTATGATACATATAGAAATCTATTTACATCTCATGTGCTCATGTACTTTTCTGTTACACATTACACTAATTTCTCTTACCAGTGTTGGCACATGTAAAATAGTTTCTTCTTATTGAACTAAGTATTCTTAGCTTCCTAAATCTTAAGTTAATCACAACTTCTAAATCACTGTTGATTTAGTTTAACTCCTTAAGACATAAATTGTACAACCTAGGTCTAATGCTTACACATTAAATAAGTTGTTTAACTAGAAGAAACCTTCCTCATGGTTTAACCTCGTGTACAATTTCTTCATGAACTACGACATCTGAATAAAGTACTTAGTCTCTCCTAATTAATTTCTTACGGACTAACCACCTGGTGACAACACATCCACTTACCAACTTCTTCTTGGGAAAGGATCACTTACTAACGTAATATAAAATATAGCATTGTGCTTACCTTCCTGTTAATTGAATGGCTTTAAACACTCCGGTGACAGATTTCAGGTTCTGACTTGGATTCGGTTTTCCAAATGCGATGTCTGCTTGTAGGCTGATGCTTTCCTCATCTCAACAATAGGTTATCTTGTTTTAGCTGATTTGGAAGATGCTATCGTCAGATTCATCGGATCTTCACCTGCCTCGTGCTTGAGTTGGTGTAACAACAGACCACTGTACCCTTGCATGCCATATTAATCATCGTTTTGTACTGCTTAGGCTGTAACGTCACAGCCAGTCCAAAGTCTTCTGTCATCCTCTCTTCGGCCCAATGTCGCTGTTGGTTGATATTATGGTAAAATGGGGTCGTAGTGGGGGAAATATTAATCACGCTTTTGACGGTTGTGAGAATTATATAACATCTTTCCATTATGATTTTTAGTAGAATTTTACTTGCACGACTGATCAGGGCATCAGTTCTATAGTTGGTGCATAATTTCAGGTTGCCCTTTTTTGGTATTGGAATGAAGATAGGTCTCTTCCAACCTTTATCTCAGAGGCCTCAATAACAAAACAACGTATATATTGTCATACGTCAACTCAAATATTTAAGACTTTGTTTCTACCCTGTAGGTAACTATTGCTTAAATTGTAAAAGGACACAAATTATGGTCGTCACAAGTAAGACAGAAACACAACAATGTAATGTAAATCTAAATTGGGTGCAAGAAAACTATCTCGGAACAGTCATAACATCTTATAGGATGTACCTTGAAGAGATTACAACAAGAATAGCTATGGCGATGGTAGCCTCTTGCAAGATGGAAAACATACTAAACAATAAAATGATGTAAATGGCGAAGAGAAAAAGATTATCGAAGAGCTAGTTAGTAGTAAATGACGTGTAGTGTTATCCCATTTGTCGTTGCAATGATAGTTGGTATAGACGTCATTAAGGTAACTGATAGCAGTCCTTGAGCTGAAACTTTCGATACGATGGTGGTGGCCTATGGGGTTTCATTCCCTACACAGGTCAGTTGGACTTCAACGTTGAATTCTCGTTCAGGAAGTAATGGCAGCCTACTGAACGTAACATTGCCTATAAAATAAATCCGTACATGTGGTTGACCGCTTGTAAAAGAAAATGATAACTCACCTATTATGTTGTGCTTGTATTGTGCTGTATATTCATAAGGTGGTTCAGCCACTTCGAAACTGCAATAAATACTCACTGATGAAATAACCAGACACAGGTGTAACTCTAAACACAGATACAGACATATTGCCCGTTAACGACATGTGCGGGATGGTACATCCATCTATCCATCATGTGCCATGCCGATAAGCGTGGTAATGTTTTGCCATTTCACTCCATCACCAGAGTAGTAGATCAGTTCAGTGTTTCTGTCTCGACTATGCCACGAGGCCAAGCCATCCAGGTATTTAATTCTCGGTCTTCCACTCGGTATCTTCCCTTTGATCTTGCCAGTCGTCACCATGTTCTCCAATTTATTTCTTATCAGAACATGCCCAAATAATTTTGATGGTCTACGTCTAATGACTCTAATCATTTTACAATCTTCATTTCTTTCTTGAAGGACTTGTTCATTGGTTTATCTGTCTGTCCATTTTATTCTATGCATTTTCCTCAGAAGCCACATTTCCACAGCCATCAGCTGTTTTTCAGCTTGACTGCTTATTGTCAACGCTTCACATCCATACACAATTATAGGTTCTATGTTGCATTTCAACACTCTTTTTCTCGTTTAATTGATATCTTTATATTGGTCAGTATGTTTTTCATCTTGCAAAAGACTTATTTCGCAATGGCAAATCCTGTTCTAATATCTTCAAGGCATCTCCCATCAGATGTTATGATTGTGCCGAGATAACTGTATCGATTCACTTGCATAAGAATCTGCTCATTTACTCGTATATCACATTGTGGTATTTCCTTCTTCCCAGTGAAAACAATAATCTGTGTCTTCTTAATATTCAGTTCCAACACTAGTTGTTCACTGTGTGCAACAACCGCATCTACTAAGTTTTGCAGGTCTTGTTCACTGTCTGCAACAAAGACATACCATCTGCATATCTAATTTAATGTTGTATCTCCCCAGGGTTGATTCCTTCCATATCTTCTATATTTCTGAAAATATTTTCACTGTTATTTTCACTGGCTATTTCATGATGGCATGCAGGCAAGAGTACAGGAAAATGGTGAACTGTCTGAGTCCTTTTCTGTCACCAATGGAGTGAAACAAGGATGTGTCCTGGCACCAACACTGTTCAGCCTCATGTTTTCAGCTATGTTGACGAATGCCTTCGAGAACAACGACATTAGAATAGACATCAACTACCGCATGGATGGAAAGTTATTCAATCTCAGAAGGCTGAAAGCTAAAACCAAAATTGACAGCGACACCGTCAGAGAGCTCCTGTTTGCTGATGATTACTCTCTATACGCCAACTCAGAAGCGGACATGCAACATAATGTTTCAGCTTTCTCACAAGCCTGTGCCAACTTTGGGCTCAATATCAATTTGGAGAAGAATGTAGTTATGTACCAGCCAGCTCCAGGGAATAATCACACCGTGCCGAATATCAAAGTGAATGGTCATAGACTAAGTGTTGTGGACAAATTCACCTATCATGTCGAGGTGCCTCACGTTATCGAAAGCCTTTGTGTAGTCAATAAAGCAAAGATATATATATATATATATATATATATATATATATATATATATATATATATATATATATATATATATATATATATATATATATATATATATATTTGTTTACTTCTATAGAATGTTCAATTACTGTTCTCTGTATATGCACAGCATTTACTGTGCCCTTGCCTTCTACAAACCCACATTGTTCTTCTCCTATTTCGGGTTGTAGTTTCTTCCTAACTCCCTGCATGATAATTCTCAGCAGAATCTTCGTGATGTGGCTCATTATACTAATTGTTGTATGGTGATCGCAGTCCAAGGCTCCTGACTTCTTTGGGATTGCAATAAATATAGAATTACATAATTCAGGAGGTGTATCTCTAGTATCGTATATTGCGTTCAGAAGTCTGGTGACTTGGTTTATTCCATATTCTTCAAAGGGATTGATCATTTCAATTGTGATGTTGTCTGTACCCGGGGTCTTGCCAGTTTTCATATAGTTAAGAGCATTCTGAACTTCCATCTTCAAAATTGATGGTCCTTCATTATTACTCCGATGACCATATTGTTCTTCTCTTGTGTCATCATAAAGGTCTTTCATATAATCTGCCCACGTATGTAAAATCTGATCTTTTTCTATTATGATTTTGCCATCTTTGGTTTTTAAGCAACCCGTTGATGTGTGTGTTCTTTTGTAAGTGATGTCATTAATTCTTTTGTGCATTAATTTGATATTCCTTGTGTTGTGTTGGTTTTCAATTTCCTTGAAATTTTCCTCAAGCCATGTTTCTTTTGCCTCTTTGTATAGCTTCCTAATTTTCCGGTGAATCTCTTCAAAATTTTCCTTGTTATTTTTGTTATTTCTTCTTACTTCCATGAGTTTTAAAATGTTTTCCGTCATCCATTTCTTGCGTCCTATTATATTTATTTTTGGGATGGTAGTTTCTGCAGCTTGGTTGACTGTTTTATTTAATATTTCCCATTTGTCACTGTCGTCTTGAAATAATATTTCCATATTGGATAATGCGTCGAATCTGTTCTTCACCTCTACGTTGAATTTATCTTTTATTTCATCACTTTTCAGTGCCTGTAGATTAAATTTTGTGTTTCTTGGTGAATATTTGACTTTCTTTAATTTTATTTGTAAATTACATAAGATTAATCAATGGTCCCCGGCTTCCTGGCATAGAGGTTAGCAACTTTTCTCCGTAATCTCTTATACTCTCGCAAGTAACGTGATGACGGTGAAAATCAGCAGTGGTTCGAATCACGTCGGTAACTTACGGGGTATGTGAGCCGGCCGCTCAGAAAGCAATGGCAAACTACTGAGCGTAATCTTGCCAAGAAATCAACATTCAGCTTATAGATGCTGATGTTGACAGCGAAGTCCTGTAAAAGGATATGCAAACATTTTTAATTTTAATCAATGGTCGCTGTAGCAGTCCGCGCTTGATATAGTTTTTGCGACTTTTAGGCATTTCGAAATCTTCTGTTGATGGGAATGTAATCAGTCTGATTTCTGATCTTATGATCAGGACTCCTCCATGTCCATATTTTCCTTGGGTGCTGTTGATACCAGGTATTTCCAATGATCAAATGATGCTCTTTTGCCCACTGTATCCTGTTTCATTCTGTTCCCCTAGTCCATACATGCCTACTATGCACCCGTCCTGTTGATTTCCAACTTTGGCATTCACGCCACCCATTATGATAATTGCTTAAAAATTCTTGCATTTCATGAAGGCTTTCTCTAAATCATTATTAAAATATCAATGCTATTATCACTACTGTCTGCTATTGGTGCATAAACTTGCATAATGTTGACATCAAAAGATCTTCCACTCAACTTCACCAGTAACACTCTGTCTGATACAGTCTAATATCCTTTGATAGATTTTGCTCTCTTTGTATCCATTATAATTGTTACTCCTGTTGTTTCTCTCACCGGAATAGATTATTCTATATTCCTCAGATATTATCATGCCCATTCCTTTCCATCTGGTCTCACATATACCTAACAGGTCAATATTTATCTTCGCATTTCATTCTTAATGTTATCAAACTTTCCATCCCCACTCATAGTTCTTACATTCCAAGTTCCTACTTTCAATGTTGATATTATTTTGCACTCAGTCGCCTGCTGACAGTCTGGAGTCGCCTGGTGCACATGACTACCCCTACCGGGCGAGGCTACTCCTATGGAGCACCCATTAACGCCGTTTCTCTGATTATCGATAAGACTGCAGTACATGATGTTCTTGGCATCTGTAAAGAAGGTAGTTTGCCATTGCTTTCCTTCCTAGCAGTGACCATACTGGTCGATGAACATAGCCATTGTCTACCCCCAAAAACATGAGATCCTCTGCCTACCGAAGTAAAGCTGGAGACCATAACCTATAACTATCTGTTGGCTGCTCTTCAACTTCATCCACCACTTGCACCCATGGCTTCACGTAACCCTGATCGGGGGGCTAAACGGGTACTCCACCTTGCCCAAGGATGTCCCGTAGGTTAGCGGAGGGAAGGAGGCACCTTACCTCTCCTTTGATAGGGAATACCCCTACCTTACCACCCCAGAGTCCCTACAATTATCATAATAATCAACAAACAATAAATATTCGCAGATTTAGCTTGGTTTTCAAATGGTCTTATTGGGTTTCTTCAATAGTGTTTGGTCTACTGCTAGGGTCAATGAGTCACATAACTGCAAAGGATAGGGTTACGCATGTCTGATATGTGACAGTGAAGACTATGTTAAGAAAGAAAGAAAGTTTTATAACAGGCCTGGCTGTTATGTTTTAGCAGAGGCCAGGACGTTATGTTATTCTGTAGAGTGCTCTCCGTGGATGTCAGGGCTGTATCAATATGGTGGGTAGTTTACTAATAAGAGTGCGCATATCTCTGTCTGTCTGTCTCTCTGTCTGTCTGTCTGTCTGAGAATTGCCTGTCTGTCTGTCTGTCTGTCTGTCTGTCTGTCTGTCTCTCTGTCTGTCTGTCTGAGAATTGCCTGTCTGTCTGTCTGTCTGTCTGTCTGTCTGTCTGTCTGTCTGTCTGAGAATTGCCTGTCTGTCTGTCTGTCTGTCTGTATGTCTGTCTGTCTGTCTGTCTGTCTGTCTGAGAATTGCCTGTCTGTCTGTCTGTCTGTCTGTCTGAGAATTGCCTGTCTGTCTGTCTGTCTGTCTGTCTGTCTGTCTGTCTGTCTGTCTGTCTGTCTGAGAATTGCCTGTCTGTCTGTCTGTCTGTCTGTCTGTCTGTCTGTCTGTCTGTCTGTCTGTCTGTCTGTCTGAGAATTGTCTGTCTGTCTGTCTGAGAATTGTCTGTGAAGACTATGTTAAGAAAGAAAGAAAGTTTTATAACAGGCCTGGCTGTTATGTTTTAGCAGAGGCCAGGACGTTATGTTATTCTGTAGAGTGCTCTCCGTGGATGTCAGGGCTGTATCAATATGGTGGGTAGTTTACTAATAAGAGTGCGCATATCTCTGTCTGTCTGTCTCTCTGTCTGTCTGTCTGAGAATTGCCTGTCTGTCTGTCTGTCTGTCTGTCCGTCTGTCTGTCTGTCTGTCTGTCTCTCTCTCTGTCTGTCTGTCTGTCTGAGAATTGCCTGTCTGTCTGTCTGTCTGTCTGTCTGTCTGTCTGTCTGAGAATTGCCTGTCTGTCTGTCTGTCTGTATGTCTGTCTGTCTGTCTGTCTGTCTGTCTGAGAATTGCTTGTCTGTCTGTCTGTCTGTCTGTCTGTCTGTCTGTCTGTCTGTCTGAAAATTGCCTGCCTGCCTGTCTGTCTGTCTGTCTGTCTGAGAATTGTCTGTCTGTCTGTCTGTCTGTCTGTCTGTCTGTCTGTCTGTCTGTCTGTCTGTCTGAGAATTGTCTGTCTGTCTGTCTGTCTGTCTGTCTGTCTGAGAATTGTCTGTCTGTCTGTCTGTCTGTCTGTCTGTCTGTCTGTCTGTCTGTCTGTCTGTCTGTCTGAGAATTGCCTGTCTGTCTGTCGGTCGGTCTGTCGGTCGGCCGGTCGGTCGGTCGGTCGGTCGGTCGGTCGGTCGGTCGGCATGCATGCATGCATGCATGGTAGATTTCTTGGCAGATTTATCTTCAATATGCATGCATGTATGTTTGTGTGTGTGTGTGTGTGTGTGTGGGTGTGTGGTGTGTGTGTGTGTGTGTGCGCGTGTGTGTGTGTGCGTGCGCGCGCGTGTGGGTGTGTGTGGGTGTGTGTGTGTGTGTATGTGTGTGTGCGCGTGTGTGTGTGTGTGTGTGTGACTTTTCACACACCATTGAGCAAGCCAGGAAAGATTTCTTGGCAGATTTATCCTCAATAAAATGACAATTAATATTAACACATTTCTGTTTATTGTTATTTACAATTCTGCTAAGCTTATTTGTGATAGACTACATACATGTCTAACATTAGAAATGTAACCACACTTCAATTTATAATTTTTGCTCAAATTTGAGATATTTGTTTTCTCGTGTGCGATGTTTTTGAAATGGCAGACCTTCTTCGTGTGTAAAATATCATTTACTGGGCATGAAAGTTGTGGAAGATACGCGAAATGTAATAAATAACGAACTGTCAATATTCTGTCGATACAGTGGCGTACCGCTGTCACGGGGTGTTCCATTCTGTCGATACAGTGGCAGTGAATCGGTTATCACAGTGGGGAAGAAAAGTTGACGTTCCAGCGCCCAAAGGGTATCGCTGGATATTGTCATTCTGTGTGACCGTACTGTGATGTCACCAATCCATATTCTTTTCGGACTTCCTATTGCTCTCGTACCAGATTTTCTCTGATGTATCGCGAGTGTTTGCAGTTGATGATGGTGCATTCTAACGAGATGGTCAATCCATTTGATCTTCTGGCTTTCAATACAGGTGGACAAGGTTTTGTCCTCACCGTGTGTCTGACGACATCATTCTTGAATCGGTTCCGTAGTTAAGATGGCTTCGCTACTCTAGCATCTCATCTCGCAGGTCTTGATTGTGCGTAAGTGTGATTTATATAATGTCCAAGTTTGATGTTGGCAGCAAATAGTTGGTGTGAATGTGCTATTTTTTATCTGTGGCTTGAACATTTAGGTATGTTGGATATTTCAGTGTGGATGAAAGGTTACATAAAGTTTGGCTAGTTAATATCATATCTGGGCTACACTCAGATATCCGAGAAGATAACATGTGGACATATAATCATATTGCAACACATGCAATTAGTATTAAGATTCTTAACTGGTTACTGTAGTTGAGTTGAGTTGGGTTGAGCTAAGAACCGTCATCACTGCACTCGGGACACTCTCATACGCGCTTCGTCTCTAGTTCAACAGCTAGCAAAGAGTCATACTACTAATCCTTACCACAGCTATCTGATTGAAAGTTCTCCTGGTTTTTCCCCTCAGTTTTGAAATTCTTCCAGAACACATGCCGATGCAATGCCACTACATCTGTTTCTCACCACTGACCCATCGGTGTAGATCACTATGTCACCTTGATATGTATTGCCCTGGATAAGTTGTTGCGCATCAAACTCTGTGTGGCCTGTTACCCATTCTCTGCACTCACCATCCAAAGTTACTATTACCGTGTGCCAGTCCGTCATGTCTTCCGGTACTATTGCCAACTCGCTTTTACGATTGATGGTCTCTAGTTCACCTTGCGTGTAAATATTTCTGCCTGTGCCATGCTGGACCTGCCTCGTCTCAGTTTACAGCCCTTGACAATACCCATGACTTCATGCAGATGGTGATCCCTATCTCAGATACAATTTGGCATGAATGCCCTTATGCGTGTTGGTTGTTGCAGATAAGAAGGAATCGTTTATGGGAATATTCCGAATAGTGGGATGTCGTTTTATTATTCAACTCATTTCAATTCAACTGAATATCACATTCTGGTGGATCATTAGAAATGGGTTCAATACATACTGATGATAATTCTGAGCTGAGCTGAAATCCTTGTCAAAGGTATCTTTCCTCTTGGCAATAACGTTCTTTATGAAATTATGAGCAATCGTTACCTGGTGATATAAAAATAACATACCCATTAATTAACATAAATCTTAACATACATCGTAAAATAAATCTTAAAATTCGCATAATACTTTATGAAGACGATGGATTACAGAACTATGTATATGATGTATGGATCGGAAACATCGAGAACAAAGAACGCGATTACAATCATGCACTAATTGGTGCCTGTATTACATAACAGGAATATAATGTGGAGCTTATGGAGAGAACTAGACAAAAGCCAATACAACAAAAGGTGATGACGAAATGTTTAACCAGAAAACACTTAATCTTTAAGCCACATGGCAAAAGAAATAGAGGAAGACATAAAAACTCACAGAGAAGTGAAAAAGAAACTGAATTAAACAATATAGGTCAGTCATAGATATAGATGCAAGGGATAGCTAAAGATAATCTGGCTTGGAGATAGCAAGTTGAGGGCTAGTGCCTCGTTGAGAGTTAGAGGATATACGAAGAAGAAGAAGGGACATGGATTACAGAAATGAGTAGCTAACATGTTAATTATAACTCGTCATTGCTCAAATTGTGACAGACATGACGCCATTGCTTTTATGATGGAAATGGAACGCAGTCTTGTTTGAGGAATGCTGTCATAGAAAGTACTGCCTGAATACTGTCGTGCCATTGCAAATAACCGTCATAAGTAAAGAGATTTTTGTCGCCAATGTCTGCTCTAGATTAGCCACATTGAGCAAACGAGGAGGAGGAGGAGGAAGAAGAAGAAGAGGAAGAAGAAGAAGAAGAAGAAGAAGAAGAAGAAGAAGAAGAAGAAGAAGAAGAAGAAGAAGAAGAAGAAGAAGAAGAAGAAGAAGAAGAAGAAGAAGAAGAAGAAGAAGGACGAGAAGGAGGGGAGGAGGAGGAGGAGGAGGATAGTTTCGTAGCGACATTGTTCAGGTTGCTCCTAACATTGCATAAGGATATTAAGTACCTATTTCTATCAAGAATAGCCAGTTCCTTTCGCGAGATGTTTGGGATATACAACTTTGGATAGGTGGGCGATCCGTTAAGACCATCGCGTCTGTTTGCTTCTGCCTACTGTTTGCTTTCCCAATTGTGGACTTTCCCGAAAATAAGACCGAGTCTTATATTAATTTTAGCTTTTAAAAATGCACTAGGGCTTATTTTCGGGTGATGTCTTATATTTTATTTCAGATACAGACATCTACATTTATTCATGTAAACAATTCTACATTTATTCAAATACAGTCATGTCATCTTCATATTTAAAACGAGAGACGTATTGAATTATGAGCGACATCCATTCATTATCAAGTGCCCACCAGTTGCGTCTGTACTCCGACCGGTCATTCGGCAACAAGTCTCTCATTCTAGCTGAAGACCATTACCTAGGGCTTATTTTTGGGGTAGGCCTTGTATTAAAAGCATCCTGAAAAATCGTGCTAGAGCCTTTTATAGAGGTAGGTATTATTTTCTGGGAAAAACGGTAGTATATGGTTCTGTCGCCAAGCTACCGAGCTTTGTGCGTAGTGCAATGCTGTAAGCTGTTAATTTAATGTTAATGCGTTTTAATCTGTCATTCACATGAGGTTAGCCGATTGCTGAACTCGGTGGTGTACCTTATGCAGTAATGCTTGTGCAATTTCTGGTTTTTCTAGTGACCAAAGCTTCATCTATGATTAACGTAATTTTAGTGGCGGACTATTGCAGGTGACATTTTGGCAGCGGCATTATGCATGTCTGCCTGTGTGTGCTGTTGGCTTGTCGGGACTTTATGTCTGTCCCACTTTTCACATTGGACAGTGAGGAGTGTTTTGTGTGATATTTGCTGGCACAGGAAAAGAAATAACAATGGTGTGATCTGTGAAGTTAGAACCAGCTCTTGCGTGTTACATAGAACCAGTTTGAATATATGGCTGTACATCAGTGGCAATTAGTAAACAAGCGGGGAAAAGCCATAGAAACTTTAAAGGCGTGGTTTTATAGAAGAGTGTCAAACATTCATATGACAGCAAAATCTGAGGCGTGTAACCATTTTTAAAAGGGGCTAAGACATAAAGACAACTTGTCACAAACATCAGAAAGAGGCAGTCACCATTTATGGCCACATGATGAGAAGATAAAAACTAGAATATATTAGAACAACTGGACGAATGTGTAGAAGGTGAGATATTGAAAACAACTACAGAGCATTCTTTTGTCAAGGCATGCAAGGGTGTGTGCAGACGAACTGATGTATGCCTTTGGGGATTTCAAGAAGTGGAGAAGCACACACCACTCGGCATGGTATTTGATGATGATGTACTCAGAAACTTACGGCAGGATAGTAGATTTCCAAATACTAGAGTGCTTGGTTTTAGATTCAGTAAAACCTCTGTTTTCGTCGATAATACGCCCGAAAACAATTCGCGAAATCCGAAGCCGACGAAAGCCGAGGCAATTATTTCCATACGAATCAATGTAAATCCAATATTTCTTTCTAGACACTCCAAAATACATACCAAAAATCACGTTTTATAGAGATATACTATAGTGTTTAATACTATTTTTAGGCCCCAGACTTGACCGAACTCGCACCTTCGCCGTGCCTAGTAACACTGTGTATGCCAGTGCGCCTCTTGAATTATTCAAACCGTCCTCTGCTGGGCTTAAAATCATTAAGTACACTAGCATTCGTCCCAGGCATTTTCATAATGTGATCGGCATACGACAGTCCGACCTTTTCACATATGATTGCCTCGGAAACAGAATCGCCATCTAACTAGGTTTGATTTATCCAAACTATTAATAACTGTTTGACATTTTTAGTTTTTGCGATCTCTGTCTTGTTGGCACATTCATGCTTTTTGCTACATTATCCTCCATTGTTGCTTCCTTTTTTCACCACGATGGAACTTATCGTGGAAGACGACTTTCCCTGCATGTGGCCGATTTCAGCAATCTTAATGTCATCCTCGTATTTTTTTCTTAGCAACTGATGATCACATAACGAAAAACAACACCAAACTGAGCCGAAAAACGCGCGGGCCCCTTTGTTATCGCAAAATTAGCAGGAGGTCATGTGGGCATGCCACCAAAGTCCGAGGCAATCGGAGAAAACCGAGACACATTTTTCATAGGAACAATTCGACGAAAACCGAAACCGACGATAACCGAAGACAACTAAAACCGAGGTTTTACTGTACTTACTAATGAATAGTCGGTCACCAAATACTAAAGCGGTTGATTTTAGATACTTACTTTAGAATAGTATGTCTCCAAATACTTGAGTGGTTGGTTTTAGATACTTACTTTTGAATAGTAGGTCTCCAAATACTAGAGTGGTTGGTTTTAGATACTTACATTTGAATAATAATTTCTCAGAAAAGAGTTGTTCATTGCATGTAAGTGAAACTCCAGCACAGTTTCCATGGCTTTGTTCTATGATAGACAATTAACATGAAGTGAATGACGTTTTCTGTTCCTACAGAGACTACGAGTGCAGACTTTACTCTTCTTGTAAATACAGTACTTCTATCAAGTCGGCAAATATACAATCAAAACAATGTATTCCCTTGGTGAATTTAAACACACAATCCACAAACAATAAATTGCAATATATTTTTGTCTGGCATATTTCTCTGCATCTCTTCACGCGCATTCTGCATCATTATATCTCATATGCGGTATGTATACTTTGACAGAAATACTGAATGCACGTAGGCGGTAATGTTGTTAGAATGTAGAGCATTTGTTATGCCCAAGAGTAACAGATCATATACAAGAATAGATGGAAAAGAAGAATGTCTTCAAGAATCCCTGTGTAGTCGGTACGAAATAAGCTCCAAGTTCGAGAATCTCTCAACACCTGTTAAATGTCGGGCTTAATGTTAGCAAAGAAAAGGTATTTCGTATATTGTATTAGGCGAACAGTAAACGATTACTCCAATATACAGAGGCTATTGAAATCACGCGGTTTCAATCAATATTATGTAGACAGGAAGATTTCATTGTAAATTTGCGATTACAGTGGGTATAGCAAAAGCTTCACATTCAAACAGAATCAGTTAAGTATTTCAACAAGAGTAAAATTGATTTTTTCACTGCACATGATACACGTGTAAATTTACAGTGTGGTGTGTTTGTTGGGTTGTTGATGCTGTTTGCTGTTGTTGTTGTTCGTATCTCCCATGTCTTCTGTTGTTCGTTATCCCCACTGAAGCATACACCTTCACTCAACTCAAGGTAAACTGTCCTATCTTTTAATTCATCTCTGTCTGTATTAATTTAATTTCTTCCCCCTGTGTGTTTAAGTCTTCCTGTATTTCCATGCCCTCTGGTTGGGAAAGTGACTGCCAATTCCATCAAGGGTGAACTGTATTGTTCGTATAGGTCTTTTATGGTGACATTCTGGCCGTGGCATTTTGTACAGTGTGCTTGAGCGGGCCGTTGTGTGTTGAGTCTCCTGTCTTTTCCACTTTTCACATGGGGCAGTGGAGAACATTTTATGTGATATTCATTGGCACGGGAACGGAGCATAATGGGGACATCCCTTTGCTGTGATGTTGGAGCCGCGATAATGACGAATGTATTTCCTTGCCCTGTCGGTTCCAAAGAAAAGACATCCAAGTTATTCTATAATCAGGTGTTTTCTCAACGAGTCTCTTCTCTATTCGTCAAAGTGTTTTTCTCGCCTCCTGATTGGCTGGAAACTGACTAGTTCTCTTCTTGACCTCCGCATTAGTGATTCCGTTAGTCCATGTTATTTCTTCAATTCCTTTAAGGCACCATTAATGAAAGTGTGCAGTTTATTAGTAATTGTGTCAATCTGTCTCCATGTTTCTGATCTGTGCTGATTTCTCGTTATCATTCAATATTCTAAGTTTGGCGCCAAGTTTAACTTCCTTTTGACTTCCTAAATGTCCCAGTGCTATGAAATCTCCTCACGCCTTTTGTATTCCCGGTTGAAATTCCCCCCCCCCCCTCCCTCCCTTTCCCAAACCACCATCTTTGCCACACTGCTACCAAAATAGATGTATGATTCCATGTCTTGAAGTGCGCTTTTACCAATGGAGGTGAGGTTATCGAATGCTTGGTTTATTCACATTGTCTTTGCCATTCACCTTCCACTCGGTTGTTTTTTTAGTTTATCTCTCATCGGATTCATCGTGTGGGACAGGAGAGAAATGTTACCAACCCAGTCCACATCTGATTCCACGTGTGGGACAGGAGAGGAATGTTATCAGCGAAGCCCACATCTGGGTCTACGTGTGGGACAGGAGAGGAATGTTATCAGCCAAGTCCACATCTGGGTCTACATGTGGGACAGGAGAGGAATGTTATCAGCCAAGTCCACATCTGGGTCTACGTGTGGGACAGGAGGGGAATGTTATCAGCCAAATCCACATCTGGGTCTACGTGTGGGACAGGAGAGGAATGTTATCAGCCAAGTCCACATCTGGGTCTACATGTGGGGCAGGAGGAGAATGTTATCAGCCAAGTCCACATCTGGGTCTACGTGTGGAACAGTAGGGGAATATTACCATCCCAGTCTATGGCATGAAGGTACTGTGTCTGAGTCCATTGAATTCCTTTTCTTGTGGTGGTGTTTTTTATTTTACTTAATAATCCAGTCATTCCTGTCGCAATTCTTTCGTATTTAAGATGTTTATGTTAGTGCTCCCTCATAAAATTGAGGCGTTTAAAAAGGTTTCATCGATTCTGCCGATAAACTATCTGGACCAGGAGCTTGCTAATCCTTCTTTAGATGGTTTATAAAAATTGATATTCAGCTTCTTTCCTGCTGGCTGCATATCTATTTGTCTTTTGGGACTGATCTAATTAGAAATTCCCAACAGTATTCAGCTCATATGTCTATTTAATCTGTAATGTTCGTGAAAACCTTCCCAATACTATTTTTATTAGTCAACTTAGTTGAATGTATTGTTCTACTATTTTCCTTTTGTTATTATAAACGTATGTTTGGCTTTTCGCTGCTTCGCCTTCTGTCTGTCTTGTTAAGCCATCTTGCTGTTTATGCGCTCTTATATGCTTCCTAACTTCAATTGCTTCTGTGCATTTTTCATGTTCTGTCTGTTTAGTAGCAGTGGTATTGCTGTTATTTACAGCTGCTTATTTATTTGCTTCATTCTATTTTCTTACACGTTTCCATTGATATCCACCGATAAAGTTGATTAGGCGCATTTCTGTTATTATCCATCCATACAATTGATCATGTGTCCTTCCTTGGCAAGCAACTCCACATCCTTCTTCGCAGTAGCTATTCCATATCAAGATATCCCTGCAGCTTAAAGCAACTAACTGTCTACTCCAGCACATTGCCACATGTATTCTGCAAGGTGATAATCTTATAGTCCTCGAGTCTTGGATGGTCTTTATCTGGCTTGGAGAGTCGGATAAAACCACTGGCACAAACTCTTGGCGGCATCTGTTCTAATGCTCGAGTTAAACAAGTAACCATTTCCTCCAAGTCTCCTTCACTCATATATGTCATTCTGGTTTACCTGACCTCGTTATGTTTTTGCTTTTTCAAAACACAATTTGTATCTTCTACGCGTATAACATTCTCATAGCTGTCGCCATTGAGAAACATGCTAGTTGCTCTTGGTATCTCTATTATTGTGATCTGTCTGGGTTATCAATCTCCCCAGGAAGGTTCCTACTATTTCTTTGTCCGTTGTCATGGCCACTCGTCTATCCCTATATATTGTTTTCACTGTGGTAGGCTGACCTTTCATGGGAGTTCTTCATGAGGTCCATACATAACTGATACCTTGCCATCTTGACGGACGATAGTTTGTTACATTGTGCTTAAAATCGGCATAATAACTACAACCTATGGAGGTAGCGAACATGACTGGAAAGACCAATTCGAGATACAATTAGTGCATATGATCACATTGTCATTTCCAACATCACGCATCATCTAACATTATCACGCTCGGTGTGTGACCTATCTGCAGCAATCATTTGTCCCTTTGTCTTTATTCCATTGCATATCTTTTCCCTCCATGCAAAGTAATGCTCCCACATGCTGCCACGTGATAGTTCAATTCCTGTACCAATCATGTCCCGCCTTACACACATCTTTGTACCGTCGTAGAGGCCTACTCCGATATTACTCATCTGTAATTCAACAAAATGAGATTTCGTGTGGTATACTACCATCGTCCATTATCCCAATGTGCCCTTTCAAGCTACGTCTACGAAGACTGGGCGTGGAACATAGTTCCAATACTTCTGTACTGGTAATAGCATCTTGGCATTTAATGTCAATTAATCGTCCCAGACACTGCACAATAAAGCTGTTTAAACCTTTTTCATGGTCAGAGTAAGCCGCCGACCAGGTTTCGCTATCATAAATAAGAGCAATCCCATACATACTATGGTCATAATGGGGCATGCTAAAAAATGACAGATTCACATAGTATGACAACCCATCATACCCACGACACTTTAACCTCCACTCGGCGAACACTGCTCGTCACAGTAATCCCGCTGAAGGCGAGGGTTTTAATCCCCATCGAGAAGCGTGAAAGAAGAACAAACTAGTTTCTGAAATGAGTTAAGTCTCCTATTGCAAAGATCCAGAAGGCACACGGAATCCACATTAGTCCGCAACCTGCTCTGTATCTCTAAAGTATTTGTGAATCCTGTGACAAATTTGATAGATGACAGAGGACCTAGTTAGTAGTGTTCTCTGGAGATATATCTTAAATAATAAATAACAAGATAAAGGATATGATTTAGCACGTTTTGTCTAGAGGTCACTCAAATGAGCTAATCATTCCCGCAATAGCCTTTTTGGAGAACCACTTTTCTTTGGCTCAAACCCCCACTGTGAGACTATTATGTATCTACACAGAAATTTATAAAAGAAGTAAAAGGTTCCCTCAAGACCAAAAGGAGATCTGGACTCTTCGCCCCTGTACAACTGAGGATCCATCTCTCTCATTATAATGTTGCCAGTGTGCTATTCGTCCGTCACATTAGATCTACCTTTCTTTATTTTGTCAGTGTGACCTATATCAGGTTGTCCCATTTCTTTGGGATTGTAGGATTCAATTATTTGTAGACAAACTCAACAATAACTGTACATTACATCTGTTGGACAAGACATCTATATGACAGTTTCTTGACAAAAGTGGGACATACATTCACAAGGAATTGTGTACACCAGCCATTGTACAAGACTTACATCATAAGAGATACTTGACAACATCTATACAAGACTTTTCACAATATGTATAATCAACCACAGCACTTAAGACAGTCACCAGAGACAACACTTGACAGCAACTGTACAAGAAATTCACTGGGGACATGTACTTAAAACATTGGTTCAATAATACTGTTTATTGAGCTGATGATGAGTCGAGTGATGATCCATGGTTCATCTTTCTGTCATGTCAACACCTCAATAGGTACATACAAAATGTACAAATATGCTAACATGCATGCAGATAAACATGATACCACACTCGGATCCCTCCTCCAACCAATACTCAAACTTTCCTCCTCCTCTCCTCTCTAATCTCCACTACACCATTGACTTTTATCCTTTCCTCTACTGTTAATGAGGGAAAACCAAGATAAGCCATAACCTGGGGCAAGCATAGGGACATTCTGCTCCACTGGTCTGTTTAATCCTTTTAGCACCTATGATGGGTGTTGGACAAGCTCAGGTTGCAGTTCTCCCCATGATGATTTTCCAAGTCAGACTAATTATCCCCTACTGTCACAGTTTGAAGAAAGGACACAGCCCTGTCCTTCACCGGTGAGTTGACTGTTCATGAAGTTGACACTTAGGACTTTGTTCTACTTTTCTGTAGAGGAAGATCTAAGATACAAATATGTCCCAGCATTCTTTCTTCTCAGTCTATCTCACTTACTCTGCAAGTCTTCATTCTGAAAAACACTGTGTGAGCACCAAGCTGGAGATTAACTAAGATAAGTCCTAGCTAAACAATCCATTGTCCCAGTCATTTCACCAGACGTCTTGAATGAGGTTAACCACCATAGACTTGTTGTTTAGTTCTCAGATGTCATTGATAATTATGATCACTGAAGTCTTCAGAACTATTCCTTTTGAGAACAGAATTGGTTCTGGATTTCGGAACTACTGGTTAGTTGTCCCAGACGATATATGGAAGGCCTCTCCACCATCATCTTGTTCTCTGTCAATATACAAAATGGCACAACATCTCTTTACATTTGTTAAAAGATGATGTTATCATACATTAACATACACAGATGGAGATGGGGAGGTTAAGGGAGGATGTTGACCAAACACACCTCTCCTAGTTGATGATGTAGTGAATTTCACTGTGATGTACTGTTGTAATCACAAGGCTATATGCTGAGACAGGGTAGCTTAACACAATTACAAGCATTTATGTGGTCTAAGTTCCACCATGTTTGAACCACAGTAGACCTGGGCACAAGGAGGACCAGACACAGTACAGCAATCATTGTGAGATAGCAACATGGTGCAGGCATTGTGAAGGGAAATGGAAAATAGGCATTTACAACTGCAATATGCATTATGTATTAACTAATGGCATTTACCCAATTAGCAGACCAGACATCCATTCCAATGGTTGTCATGTTGGTGCCTGAATGTCCTATTCCATATACACTCACTCAGCAATGCCAGACCTCACCCCTTTTCTCAGACAGACCTGACTCACAGGTACATCATCTTTATCATCATCATGTGCTCTTTCCCCACTGAGTAATTGTCATGTCTACTACAGTAGGTAACAGAAGCTCAATTGCATAGCAATTGTTCACATATGCACCAAAGCACATATGTGGAAAACATGTTTAGTCCTTGTAAGTTTGCATGAGCCATACATTATATTCAGCCAACTAAGACACAGGTTCACACACCTATTGTCCTTCTAGGAACTAGTTTATATGAACCAACCAACAGTAAAGGTACCAGTGTAATACTTCAGAGAGAAATTATATTAATTCTCTTGAGCATATAGCCACCAGGCATCACATGAACTTTGCAATTCTGGCGTGCCACACACAACCTGCTTACATATGGATATTGAAGCATCTTTCTTTCTACTAATGTGAGAGGCTACTTATCAAAGCACCAGTTCATTCACTCCAACATTCTCAGCGTTTTACAAAGGAACTTGTACATGTTTACATCACCCATTCCAATTCAGACTGCTATATGTTAACTCGCGAGAGCAAAGGTACAGTTGATTTACGAATGAGTCATCCTAGGCATG
Source organism: Cepaea nemoralis (assembly GCA_014155875.1). Classification (NCBI taxonomy): domain Eukaryota; kingdom Metazoa; phylum Mollusca; class Gastropoda; order Stylommatophora; family Helicidae; genus Cepaea; species Cepaea nemoralis. The sequence goes on from JACEFZ010026405.1 coordinate 186,664, forward strand.
AAGAATGCACAAGGGGTTTGGGTTTGCGAATTTGCATGAGTGTACTATACATTCATCAAGCATACGCAACCAGTCACAACAAGGGATTGATATGCACTTGGAGTATACAGCGTGAAAGACATGTCAAGGTTGAAGAAGCAGTATCCAGAATACTGGCGCACAGAAGTTCTGTTTTTCACTTTCACACTTTCTTCATAAAATACTCATACATTCTTCTCTTTCGTTCACCAGGCATAATCACACATTAAAGTATGTTTTAAAGTGGTACCTGGTATTCCAGAGAACAATATATTATAGAATCTTTAAGGGCATTGTTGGGTCATTACATCACACTAGCTACCGCTCCGGATGGAATCTTGGCTCGAACTGCCAAATTTTCAAATGTGGCCTAGCAAACAGCGCGGGCTGCCACCTATTAACCAATGAAAAGACAAGCGCATATACCGCTGCCCTCCCCCAAATCGTTCTGGAACGTATTATTCCAAGAATCGTCCTTCTATCTGGAAACGCCGCTCAAATCGAAAGTATTTTTATGAATTTGTTGGGCTGGGAATGGGGGATTCTGACCCATCATGTTACATGGCCCCTCTCTTAAATCTTTCATAGGCATGACAGATAATCTCAGAAATCCACAGTTCCCAGATCCCTCATGTGGTTTTGTCAATTACTCTCTGTCTCCCTTTACCCTAATAGAGTAGTACATTTGGAACTAAGTGATTTTCTTCTTTAAAAAAAATCTGCCCCAACATTGCATCTGTTGATGAATTTGGTGGCAAACGCAAAGACCATAAAGTTAGCCCCGCATTAAGTTCCTTTAAGTCACTGGGAGAATCTGGAGTCCTGACTCCACTCATCTGTGAACTGCCCTTTCTATTTACCTCTGACAGTGTTCCATCGCCGACATCCTTGCTATATTTCCTGTTGTGATAAATGATCTCTCTGAGTCACACCATTTCATAATGTATGAATGGACCATAGAGATTCATTATGTGAAGTAATGGCTTTGCAATTAAGCCAACTTCTAGATGACGTTTAGAGAGAATGGTTGCATTCCATGTATCTCTCAACATTTCACCTTTTATCAGAACTCCATCCTTCCCTTCGCCATAGGAGAATGATAATCCTGTGAGAGTGTATTTAACTGAACACTTTCTCCAACAGTAATCTTGGCATTTGGAACTGGGTTAAAATTTTGATCATCACCGGAGCAAAGACAATCACTTCCGGGTGAACTGTATAGCAGCCGCTGCAAAACTTGTTAAGACTAAAATCTACTAGTGCAGATCTGGTTAGCGTTGGACACAGGGTCTACCTTTCCAATAAGCCTCTTGTGATTGCAGATGGTAGCAATTTCCCATTATATTTCCTTGACTCATTTCTGTAGTCAATACCATAGATTTAGAGGTGCACTATTGGCTGAGATTTCCTCATTCCGTTAGGCCTCTATTTTGATTTGTTGTGAGAAGTGACAGCATTTCCTCTCCTTAGTTGCTCTAGAAGCTGTTTCTAACGTAGCAACTGAGTTTGTAGATGCAGCCAGACTGTGACATCTACTTATACTAATATAGAATTCCTGGTGGAGTTTCCAACTAGTTGTCTTCAGCCATGCTTTAGCGAAGTGCTTTTGAGTGGCTGGAGTATCCGTTCTTTCTCTCCCACATGAGCAAAACGTTTACTATTTGCGAATATAAGGCGTTCCCTCTCAGCATTAGAGAAGTTCGTCATTATCACAGCCTTTAAAGGTGTGTGATTATGTGGGTTACTTCTTATATCCCAATATTGGCTGGAATTTTTGTCAGCAATTTTACTGACTTTGAGGATAGGACTGGCCAGGTCTTGTGAATATACCTCGCATCTCAGTAATAGTATAAGATTCCACGGCGCAATGCATGGTTCTTACTTATATAAAGAGTCGACTGCTAAGTTGCAGGGATCTTTATCTTGAAAGGAGTCAGCTGTTTGAAACTGATCTTTCGTTAGTCCACTTTCGCAGACATTGGCGTATAGAGTGTCAACTGCTGGAGTTGCACTGATCTCTACCATATAAGAGTTAACTGTTTAAGAACAGTAATCCTTATTAGTCCATTCCATCACAGACTTTGCTCTTGTCTAGAACCGAGCTACATTTCTACCATTTTTCAGGCAGAAAAGTCTTCTCAAATTGAGGATGCAAAAGGGGAATGACATCAATTGTACTCAACTTTGTCCTCCCTTTAATTCCCACCATTTGTAAGGCAGAAACGCTTTCTCAACTGAGGATGAATTGACGTCCGACGTCGGAGACGGATCCTGTTTTATCTCTTCATGAAATTTTTCAGGTTGTCCATGTTATGCTCCTAGTCGTATGATACGCCAATGACATCAGGTTGGTTATCCATCGTTTCCCAGACACATACTTTGCGTACGCTCTCCACTTCCATATAAATGGCTAGGGGTCCAGTTATTTTGATGGCCTTCCTGGAGATTCAATGAGTTAACTCCTGGCGACGTGGATCCTAGTACACCAGAAAGATTACACCATCGAACAATAGACTAATGTCTTATAGACACCGGATTGTGGTCTGTTTTGTATGACCGCCCATAACATCAGGTAGAGTCTTCCTTTCATCTCGTCCTTCACGTATCAGGTACGCTTAATAATACCACTACTTCAGGAATGGCAAGTAACTGAGTTGATAAGGATGCTTCTCCTCGAGATTTTCAATCTGCTCTCCCCTCAGCAATTTGATCAGGATATACTGAGAAGATCACACACTGAAGAATAAATCCAGATGTCGAATCGACACTGGACTTTAGCCGGTACGAATACTGACTATACTGAGAGAGATTGTTAGTGAAGTGTCTTAATGGTTGCCCAAGTTTTCCATCAGGGTTCACACTCTCTACTCTCAGTGTTGCAAGCATGTTATGGGGAGAAGAGAATATAAGGAGTTGTTAATTGATGTGATGTGGTGACATTAAAAATGTTGTATTTACAACAATATTCCCCTCTCTCTCCCATGCCAGCAATTAATTTTGGAGATGGAGTAGGCCTCATATTCATTTACTTAAGTGTCTTAATTTCAGGGACAAAAATGAATTTCCCCCTGTAATAGCTGTCTCAGTTATATTAAATAATTTGTGTTCTCTGGTGTTTCAGGTACCTTAATTTTTGGATACATATATCGAATAACCAGCATGCACAAAATTATACAACATTATTGACAAGCCAATAAATCATTTCATACTGAGAACTTAAATATCATGGATACAGCATTTATGTTGACCCATAAGATATTAATACATCATCTTCAGTCTGCTACATTGAATTCCTAACTGATATATTAAAACAGTGATACATGCAATATTATCACTTTTAATGAAATCAAACCTCCTAGAGATTTATCGTGGGTCTACATGTCTGGACAGTTGCCCTCATATAAGAGACAGGGTCCATTAAACAACACCATAAAAACTCCAAGAATTAGGTCTGATTTGCGAGAGGTCACCCCGGATTTTAATACCAACATAGAGATCCTAAAAGTGAATCTTATGCAGGGTATACCCAAAGTTTTGTATCCCGTCATCAGGGCATCAGGTATGTGAGCCCCTAGCAGGTTATTACCAGGGTTTAAATCCGAGACGAGTATTAGGGTTTTCCCAGGGTTTATAGCCCGGAAAGAGCCTACCCAGTTATCTGACAAATTTGATAGTTGACAGAGGACCTAATTAGTAGTGTTCTCTGGAGATATATCTTGAATAATAAATAACAAGATAAAGGATATGATTTAGCACGTTTTGTCTAGAGGTCACTCAAATGAGCTAATCATTCCCACAATAGCCTTTTTGGAGAACCACTTTTCTTTGGCTCAAACCCCCACTGTGAGACTATTATGTATCTACACAGAAATTTATAAAAGAAGTAAAAGGTTCCCTCAAGACCAAAAAGAGATCTGGACTCTTCGCCCCTGTACAACTGAGGATCCATCTCTCTCATTATAATGTTGCCAGTGTGCTATTCGTCCGTCACATTAGATCTACCTTTCTTTATTTTGTCAGTGTGACCTATATCAGGTTGTCCCATTTCTTTGGGATTGTAGGATTCAATTATTTGTAGACAAACTCAACAATAACTGTACATTACATCTGTTGGACAAGACATCTATATGACAGTTTCTTGACAAAAGTGGGACATACATTCACAAGGAATTGTGTACACCAGCCATTGTACAAGACTTACATCATAAGAGATACTTGACAACATCTATACAAGACTTTTCACAATATGTATAATCAACCACAGCACTTAAGACAGTCACCAGAGACAACACTTGACAGCAACTGTACAAGAAATTCACTGGGGACATGTACTTAAAACATTGGTTCAATAATACTGTTTATTGAGCTGATGATGAGTCGAGTGATGATCCATGGTTCATCTTTCTGTCATGTCAACACCTCAATAGGTACATACAAAATGTACAAATATGCTAACATGCATGCAGATAAACATGATACCACACTCGGATCCCTCCTCCAACCAATACTCAAACTTTCCTCCTCCTCTCCTCTCTAATCTCCACTACACCATTGACTTTTATCCTTTCCTCTACTGTTAATGAGGGAAAACCAAGATAAGCCATAACCTGGGGCAAGCATAGGGACATTCTGCTCCACTGGTCTGTTTAATCCTTTTAGCACCTATGATGGGTGTTGGACGAGCTCAGGTTGCCGTTCTCCCCATGATGATTTTCCAAGTCAGACTAATTATCCCCTACTGTCACAGTTTGAAGAAAGGTCACAGCCCTGTCCTTCACCGGTGAGTTGACTGTTCATGAAGTTGACACTTAGGACATTGTTCTACTTTTCCTGTAGAGGAAGATCTAAGATACAAATATGTCCCAGCATTCTTTCTTCTCAGTCTATCTCACTTACTCTGCAAGTCTTCATTCTGAAAAACACTGTGTGAGCACCAAGCTGGAGATTAACTAAGATAAGTCCTAGCTAAACAATCCATTGTCCCAGTCATTTCACCAGACGTCTTGAATGAGGTTAACCACCATAGACTTGTTGTTTAGTTCTCAGATGTCATTGATAATTATGATCACTGAAGTCTTCAGAACTATTCCTTTTGAGAACAGAATTGGTTCTGGATTTCGGAACTACTGGTTAGTTGTCCCAGACGATATATGGAAGGCCTCTCCACCATCATCTTGTTCTCTGTCAATATACAAAATGGCACAACATCTCTTTACATTTGTTAAAAGATGATGTTATCATACATTAACATACACAGATGGAGATGGGGAGGTTAAGGGAGGATGTTGACCAAACACACCTCTCCTAGTTGATGATGTAGTGAATTTCACTGTGATGTACTGTTGTAATCACAAGGCTATATGCTGAGACAGGGTAGCTTAACACAATTACAAGCATTTATGTGGTCTAAGTTCCACCATGTTTGAACCACAGTAGACCTGGGCACAAGGAGGACCAGACACAGTACAGCAATCATTGTGAGATAGCAACATGGTGCAGGCATTGTGAAGGGAAATGGAAAATAGGCATTTACAACTGCAATATGCATTATGTATTAACTAATGGCATTTACCCAATTAGCAGACCAGACATCCATTCCAATGGTTGTCATGTTGGTGCCTGAATGTCCTATTCCATATACACTCACTCAGCAATGCCAGACCTCACCCCTTTTCTCAGACAGACCTGACTCACAGGTACATCATCTTTATCATCATCATGTGCTCTTTCCCCACTGAGTAATTGTCATGTCTACTACAGTAGGTAACAGAAGCTCAATTGCATAGCAATTGTTCACATATGCACCAAAGCACATATGTGGAAAACATGTTTAGTCCTTGTAAGTTTGCATGAGCCATACATTATATTCAGCCAACTAAGACACAGGTTCACACACCTATTGTCCTTCTAGGAACTAGTTTATATGAACCAACCAACAGTAAAGGTACCAGTGTAATACTTCAGAGAGAAATTATATTAATTCTCTTGAGCATATAGCCACCAGGCATCACATGAACTTTGCAATTCTGGCGTGCCACACACAACCTGCTTACATATGGATATTGAAGCATCTTTCTTTCTACTAATGTGAGAGGCTACTTATCAAAGCACCAGCTCATTCACTCCAACATTCTCAGCGTTTTACAAAGGAACTTGTACATGTTTACATCACCCATTCCAATTCAGACTGCCATATGTTAACTCGCGAGAGCAAAGGTACAGTTGATTTAAGAATGAGTCATCCTAGGCATGAAGAATGCACAAGGGGTTTGGGTTTGCGAATTTGCATGAGTGTACTATACATTCATCAAGCATACGCAACCAGTCACAACAAGGGATTGATATGCACTTGGAGTATACAGCGTGAAAGACATGTCAAGGTTGAAGAAGCAGTATCCAGAATACTGGCGCACAGAAGTTCTGTTTTTCACTTTCACACTTTCTTCATAAAATACTCATACATTCTTCTCTTTCGTTCACCAGGCATAATCACACATTAAAGTATGTTTTAAAGTGGTACCTGGTATTCCAGAGAACAATATATTATAGAATCTTTAAGGGCATTGTTGGGTCATTACATCACACTAGCTACCGCTCCGGATGGAATCTTGGCTCGAACTGCCAAATTTTCAAATGTGGCCTAGCAAACAGCGCGGGCTGCCACCTATTAACCAATGAAAAGACAAGCGCATATACCGCTGCCCTCCCCCAAATCGTTCTGGAACGTACTATTCCAAGAATCGTCCTTCTATCTGGAAACGCCGCTCAAATCGAAAGTATTTTTATGAATGTGTTGGGCTGGGAATGGGGGATTCTGACCCATCATGTTACATGGCCCCTCTCTTAAATCTTTCATAGGCATGACAGATAATCTCAGAAATCCACAGTTCCCAGATCCCTCAAGTGGTTTTGTCAATTACTCTCTGTCTCCCTTTACCCTACTAGAGTAGTACATTTGGAACTAAGTGATTTTTCTCCTTAAACAAAAAAATCTGCCCCAACATTGCATCTGTTGATGAATTTGGTGGCAAACGCAAAGACCATGAAGTTAGCCCCGCATTAAGTTCCTTTAAGTCACTGGGAGAATCTGGAGTCCTGACTCCACTCATTTGTGAACTGCCCTTTCTATTTACCTCTGACAGTGTTCCATCGCCGACATCCTTGCTATATTTCCTGTTGTGATAAATGATCTCTCTGAGTCACACCATTTCATAATGTATGAATGGACCATAGAGATTCATTATGTGAAGTAATGGCTTTGCAATTAAGCCAACTTCTAGATGACGTTTAGAGAGAATGGTTGCATTCCATGTATCTCTCAACATTTCACCTTTTATCAGAACTCCATCCTTCCCTTCGCCATAGGAGAATGATAATCCTGTGAGAGTGTATTTAACTGAACACTTTCTCCAACAGTAATCTTGGCATTTGGAACTGGGTTAAAATTTTTGATCATCACCGGAGCAAAGACAATCACTTCCGGGTGAACTGTATAGCAGCCGCTGCAAAACTTGTTAAGACTAAAATCTACTAGTGCAGATCTGGTTAGCGTTGGACACAGGGTCTACCTTTCCAATAAGCCTCTTGTGATTGCAGATGGTAGCAATTTCCCATTATATTTCCTTGACTCATTTCTGTAGTCAATACCATAGATTTAGAGGTGCACTATTGGCTGAGATTTCCTCATTCCGTTAGGCCTCTATTTTGATTTGTTGTGAGAAGTGACAGCATTTCCTCTCCTTAGTTGCTCTAGAAGCTGTTTCTAACGTAGCAACTGAGTTTGTAGATGCAGCCAGACTGTGACATCTACTTATACTAATATAGAATTCCTGGTGGAGTTTCCAACTAGTTGTCTTCAGCCATGCTTTAGCGAAGTGCTTTTGAGTGGCTGGAGTATCCGTTCTTTCTCTCCCACATGAGCAAAACGTTTACTATTTGCGAATATAAGGCGTTCCCTCTCAGCATTAGAGAAGTTCGTCATTATCACAGCCTTTAAGGTGTGTGATTATGTGGGTTACTTCTTATATCCCAATATTGGCTGGAATTTTTGTCAGCAATTTTACTGACTTTGAGGATAGGTACTGGCCAGGTCTTGTGAATATACCTCGCATCTCAGTAATAATATAAGATTCCACGGCGCAATGCATGGTTCTTACTTATATAAAGAGTCGACTGCTAAGTTGCAGGGATCTTTATCTTGAAAGGAGTCAGCTGTTTGAAACTGATCTTTCGTTAGTCCACTTTCGCAGACATTGGCGTATAGAGTGTCAACTGCTGGAGTTGCACTGATCTCTACCATATAAGAGTTAACTGTTTAAGAACAGTAATCCTTATTAGTCCATTCCATCACAGACTTTGCTCTTGTCTAGAACCGAGCTACATTTCTACCATTTTTCAGGCAGAAAAGTCTTCTCAAATTGAGGATGCAAAAGGGGAATGACATCAGTTGTACTCAACTTTGTCCTCCCTTTAATTCCCACCATTTTTAAGGCAGAAACGCTTTCTCAACTGAGGATGAATTGACGTCCGACGTCGGAGACGGATCCTGTTTTATCTCTTCATGAAATTTTTCAGGTTGTCCACGTTATGCTCCTGGTCGTATGATACGCCAATGACATCAGGTTGGTTATCCATCGTTTCCCAGACACATACTTTGCGTACGCTCTCCACTTCCATATAAATGGCTAGGGGTCCAGTTATTTTGATGGCCTTCCTGGAGATTCAATGAGTTAACTCCTGGCGACGTGGATCCTAGTACACCAGAAAGATTACACCATCGAACAATAGACTAATGTCTTATAGACACCGGACTGTGGTCTGTTTTGTATGACCGCCCATAACATCAGGTAGAGTCTTCCTTTCATCTCGTCCTTCACGTATCAGGTACGCTTAATAATACCACTACTTCAGGAATGGCAAGTAACTGAGTTGATAAGGATGTTTCTCCTGGAGATTTTCAATCTGCTCTCCCCTCAGCAATTTGATCAGGATATACTGAGAAGATCACACACTGAAGAATAAATCCAGATGTCGAATCGACACTGGACTTTAGCCGGTACGAATACTGACTATACTGAGAGAGATTGTTAGTGAAGTGTCTTAATGGTTGCCCAAGTTTTCCATCAGGGTTCACACTCTCTACTCTCAGTGTTGCAAGCATGTTATGGGGAGAAGAGAATATAAGGAGTTGTTAATTGATGTGATGTGGTGACATTAAAAATGTTGTATTTACAACAATATTCCCCTCTCTCTCCCATGCCAGCAATTAATTTTGGAGATGGAGTAGGCCTCATATTCATTTACTTAAGTGTCTTAATTTCAGGGACAAAAATGAATTTCCCCCTGTAATAGCTGTCTCAGTTATATTAAATAATGTGTGTTCTCTGGTGTTTCATGTACCTTAATTTTTGGATACATATATCGAATAACCAGCATGCACAAAATTATACAACATTATTGACAAGCCAATAAATCATTTCATACTGAGAACTTAAATATCATGGATACAGCATTTATGTTGACCCATAAGATATTTATACATCATCTTCAGTCTGCTACATTGAATTCCTAACTGATATATTAAAACAGTGATACATGCAATATTATCACTTTTAATGAAATCAAACCTCCTAGAGATTTATCGTGGGTCTACATGTCTGGACAGTTGCCCTCATATAAGAGACAGGGTCCATTAAACAACACCATAAAAACTCCAAGAATTAGGTCTGATTTGCGAGAGGTCACCCCGGATTTTAATACCAACATAGAGATCCCAAAAGTGAATCTTATGCAGGGTATACCCAAAGTTTTGTATCCCGTCATCAGGGCATCAGGTATGTGAGCCCCTAGCAGGTTATTACCAGGGTTTAAATCCGAGACGAGTATTAGGGTTTTCCCAGGGTTTATAGCCCGGAAAGAGCCTACCCAGTTATCTGACAAATTTGATAGTTGACAGAGGACCTAATTAGTAGTGTTCTCTGGAGATATATCTTGAATAATAAATAACAAGATAAAGGATATGATTTAGCACGTTTTGTCTAGAGGTCACTCAAATGAGCTAATCATTCCCACAATAGCCTTTTTGGAGAACCACTTTTCTTTGGCTCAAACCCCCACTGTGAGACTATTATGTATCTACACAGAAATTTATAAAAGAAGTAAAAGGTTCCCTCAAGACCAAAAGGAGATCTGGACTCTTCGCCCCTGTACAACTGAGGATCCATCTCTCTCATTATAATGTTGCCAGTGTGCTATTCGTCCGTCACATTAGATCTACCTTTCTTTATTTTGTCAGTGTGACCTATATCAGGTTGTCCCATTTCTTTGGGATTGTAGGATTCAATTATTTGTAGACAAACTCAACAATAACTGTACATTACATCTGTTGGACAAGACATCTATATGACAGTTTCTTAACAAAAGTGGGACATACATTCACAAGGAATTGTGTACACCAGCCATTGTACAAGACTTACATCATAAGAGATACTTGACAACATCTATACAAGACTTTTCACAATATGTATAATCAACCACAGCACTTAAGACAGTCACCAGAGACAACACTTGACAGCAACTGTACAAGAAATTCACTGGGGACATGTACTTAAAACATTGGTTCAATAATACTGTTTATTGAGCTGATGATGAGTCGAGTGATGATCCATGGTTCATCTTTCTGTCATGTCAACACCTCAATAGGTACATACAAAATGTACAAATATGCTAACATGCATGCAGATAAACATGATACCACACTCGGATCCCTCCTCCAACCAATACTCAAACTTTCCTCCTCCTCTCCTCTCTAATCTCCACTACACCATTGACTTTTATCCTTTCCTCTACTGTTAATGAGGGAAAACCAAGATAAGCCATAACCTGGGGCAAGCATAGGGACATTCTGCTCCACTGGTCTGTTTAATCCTTTTAGCACCTATGATGGGTGTTGGACAAGCTCAGGTTGCAGTTCTCCCCATGATGATTTTCCAAGTCAGACTAATTATCCCCTACTGTCACAGTTTGAAGAAAGGACACAGCCCTGTCCTTCACCGGTGAGTTGACTGTTCATGAAGTTGACACTTAGGACTTTGTTCTACTTTTCCTGTAGAGGAAGATCTAAGATACAAATATGTCCCAGCATTCTTTCTTCTCAGTCTATCTCACTTACTCTGCAAGTCTTCATTCTGAAAAACACTGTGTGAGCACCAAGCTGGAGATTAACTAAGATAAGTCCTAGCTAAACAATCCATTGTCCCAGTCATTTCACCAGACGTCTTGAATGAGGTTAACCACCATAGACTTGTTGTTTAGTTCTCAGATGTCATTGATAATTATGATCACTGAAGTCTTCAGAACTATTCCTTTTGAGAACAGAATTGGTTCTGGATTTCGGAACTACTGGTTAGTTGTCCCAGACGATATATGGAAGGCCTCTCCACCATCATCTTGTTCTCTGTCAATATACAAAATGGCACAACATCTCTTTACATTTGTTAAAAGATGATGTTATCATACATTAACATACACAGATGGAGATGGGGAGGTTAAGGGAGGATGTTGACCAAACACACCTCTCCTAGTTGATGATGTAGTGAATTTCACTGTGATGTACTGTTGTAATCACAAGGACTATATGCTGAGACAGGGTAGCTTAACACAATTACAAGCATTTATGTGGTCTAAGTTCCACCATGTTTGAACCACAGTAGACCTGGGCACAAGGAGGACCAGACACAGTACAGCAATCATTGTGAGATAGCAACATGGGACAGGCATTGTGAAGGGAAATGGAAAATAGGCATTTACAACTGCAATATGCATTATGTATTAACTAATGGCATTTACCCAATTAGCAGACCAGACATCCATTCCAATGGTTGTCATGTTGGTGCCTGAATGTCCTATTCCATATACACTCACTCAGCAATGCCAGACCTCACCCCTTTTCTCAGACAGACCTGACTCACAGGTACATCATCTTTATCATCATCATGTGCTCTTTCCCCACTGAGTAATTGTCATGTCTACTACAGTAGGTAACAGAAGCTCAATTGCATAGCAATTGTTCACATATGCACCAAAGCACATATGTGGAAAACATGTTTAGTCCTTGTAAGTTTGCATGAGCCATACGTTATATTCAGCCAACTAAGACACAGGTTCACACACCTATTGTCCTTCTAGGAACTAGTTTATATGAACCACCCAACAGTAAAGGTACCAGTGTAATACTTCAGAGAGAAATTATATTAATTCGCTTGAGCATATAGCCACCAGGCATCACATTGAACTTTGCAATTCTGGCGTGCCACACACAACATGCTTACATATGGATATTGAAGCATCTTTCTTTCTACTAATGTGAGAGGCTACTTATCAAAGCACCAGCTCATTCACTCCAACATTCTCAGCGTTTTACAAAGGAACTTGTACATGTTTACATCACCCATTCCAATTCAGACGGCCATATGTTAACTCGCGAGAGCAAAGGTACAGTTGATTTACGAATGAGTCATCCTAGGCATGAAGAATGCACAAGGGGTTTGGGTTTGCGAATTTGCATGAGTGTACTATACATTCATCAAGCATACGCAACCAGTCACAACAAGGGATTGATATGCACTTGGAGTATACAGCGTGAAAGACATGTCAAGGTTGAAGAAGCAGTATCCAGAATACTGGCGCACAGAAGTTCTGTTTTTCACTTTCACACTTTTCTTCATAAAATACTCATACATTCTTCTCTTTCGTTCACCAGGCATAATCACACATTAAAGTATGTTTTAAAGTGGTACCTGGTATTCCAGAGAACAATATATTATAGAATCTTTAAGGGCATTTTTGCCAACACATCACAAAATAGCTACCGCTCCGGATGGAATCTTGGCTCGAACTGCCAAATTTTCAAATGTGGCCTAGCAAACAGCGCGGGCTGCCACCTATTAACCAATCAAAAGACAAGCGCATATACCGCTGCCCTCCCCCAACTCGTTCTGGAACGTACTATTCCAAGAATCGTCCTTCTATCTGGAAACGCGGCTCAAATCGAAAGTATTTTCATGAATGTGTTGGGCTGGGAATGGGGAATTCTGATCCATCATGCTACAAATCCATATGCTCACAACTCAACGTGAGGCAAAGCACACACAGTTAAACAGCAGCCTCACCTTTTCTCTCATCATCTCCAAATCCGTCAGGTTTACCAATACACGCTGGTCCAGAAGAGCGTCAAACTCTTGGTGTAGGCTGTCTATTATCTGGTTCAGCTGCACAGGAGGTGACCGTAAAATTGTAGATGTTATACATAGGTGGTGACCGTAACATTGTAGATGTTATACACACACAAGTATTATACACAGGAGGTGACCGTAAAATGACATATATATTATACACATTAGACCTCAGGTCCTGTATGACATCACACTGATGTTGGACAACAGGGTGTCTTCATCGCCTTCACGCTGGAGATCACAGCCAGCGAACACAAGCAAGGAAGCATACACATTAGATGACCATAACATTTTAGATATTATATACGGGAGGTGAAGGTAAATGTGTGTGTGTGTGTGTGTGTGTGTGTGTGTGTGTGTGTGTATATATATATATATATATATATATATATATATATATATATATATATATATATATATACATACATATATATAATACACATGAGGTCACTGTAAAATCTTAGATTTTATATACAGAAGATGACCGTAAAATTTAAGATGTTATATATAGGAGCGTAGCAAAATTGGTGGGGATGTCTGCAAAGATGCCGCTACACAGTACCAGGAGTATTGGCTATTTATGCTTATTTTATTCAGGTCCTAATCATGGGACCTCGACATCTGCATTCTTATTTATTATTTAATTTGCTCTCGACAGTAACTAGACACACTGAAAGGAGTCAAATTATTAATAATAATTATTTAATTGAGGCCCTGGCTCATTTTTTTACAACACAGTACGTTGAAAAATATAACATAAAATTAGTTGGCTGTAGGAAGATAGCCCTGAATGAGGTTATGAGTTAGCCCAGTATGTTGAGCAATCAATTGTCTATAGTCCGATATTGTCTGGGAGGACACTGTTCACCTGGTCAGTGTTTCGGTTTCTCCCTGGATGACAATGAAAACACTTCGCAAATGCCTTCAAATCCTTGACGATATTCATACCAGTCTGGAACCCAACTTGTCTTCAGGCTGAGCATTCCTTACACCAATATTTGCTTGATGAAAATTTGAGTCCAATTGATTCCCTTTCGAGACATGGGAGTATACTCTAATACTAAACAACATATCTTCGTCCCATATGGTAGGTGCTGAAACTTTTGTAACGGGAGTCGCAGTAAGTAAATTCTCCCAAATGCTGTATTCACCAATCTTAAACTTCGAGTGAGATATACCGTTGGCATAACAATAACAACTGAATTTGGATGATAAGCGGGGATTTCCCTGTCACCATAGATCTGGAACATTCTTCTAGGTCGACCCCCCATACATCTTCAGTTCGAATTCCTTGATGGTTCAAAACTTCTTCAACAATAAGATATAACGCGAAAGAAACAACTCCAGGATAGTTTCTGAACCAGCGTAGATTGAAGATGACCTGAGACTCATCTCTCCTCTTCGCCTAGTGAGTCTCAGAAATATAGGCACAGATTAATAAGCATATATTGCATATGCCCAGTTTTGGTCATATATAATATTCTTATTTTACCCCTTGGGACAGGTCACTATCTAGTAGAGTGTTGGGATTGGAACAAACCTTCCTGAGAGAATACCTGTTCTTCTGATCAAGTTCCCTGTTCTTACAAACAGACTTGACATCAGGAACCAATCCATCATCAAAAGTGGTGAAGTTATAAGAAGAATTTATTAGACCACTTGGCCCCGTTAATTTGATAATTCTACCTATGTTGGTTTATGATTATCTTGGTTTTCCTCCACCAGAAAACTTTATATTTATATAGACAGAAGTTGTAATATGGAATATTTATATACACAAATAAAACACTTAGTAGATAGTAAAAACTGACACACAATCCTTTCGGTATTATAGTTATTATCTGTTAGATTACGATTATCACTTTTCTAACATTAGTAAACAGGATATACCCATATATAGATAGTTTCTGATGACGCCCTACCGGTATCAGTTGGATTTACACACCAAGTTATAGTCGTATAAGGTTATTACATCTCTTGATAACTCAAGGAAGAGCAAGTGATCGTAAAGAATTTCGTCACGTCACTAGATGATGATAATTTTGTCGTTCGCTCGACCTATCCCGATTATAGAATTAAATTAAGGAGCTCAGAATAAGGCAAGACAAGGCGTAGATTACTGGGCATGTAGAAAGATGCCTGCCGATGCATTCCTTTATCGTAGAAACTCCGCCGCGGAGCAAACACGGCAAGGGGGGTTATGATCGTCAGAAGCAAAGCCTCTTCCCAAAGTATTTCGGACCTTTAATTTCTTGATATTCTCTGGGGGAGGTCCAGTCCGGGTCATGACTCCGGGCGTCTTACCCCTGCCTTAGAGACGTTCGGTCACAATTGTTGTACCTGTTGTTACGCTTGTCCCTTCGCAGATACCATGCCCACTCTCAAGCCCTCCCTCCCTTGGAGAGGAGAACCTGTGCAGCCTGTGCTTGCCCCTTAGCACGCGTGGACGGGGGAGCCAGCTTCCTCCCCCGCCACAGCCTCAATCGCTTCCACCCGTCTCTGATGCCGTGTTCCTTCCTCGTTCCCCGTTTACTGGTCCGCACTCTACTGTGAAGCCGGTCTTCCTTTCCGTTTTCCACCTCTTGGTCTCTACCGCCGACTGAGTGCGACCTACGGCCGATTATCGCTGTGTTATGGGGGTTGGACGTTGGCAGACATTTAGGTGGTTTGACTGCAGATTCCCCACTCACGTTCGGAGGAAAGGATAAAGGACTGAAACGAGACGTTGTTCGAGGTCTTGGTTGACAGATTGTTGGTACTGCAGTTGAGTTGAGTTGAGTTAAGAACCGACATCACTGCACTCACGTCATTCCCATACGTGCTCCGTCCCCTCGTTCAACAGCCAGCGAAGAGTCATACTACTAAACGTTTCCACCCCTATCTGAATAAAAGTTCTCCTGGTCTTCCCTCTCAGTTTTGAGATTCTTCCAGAACCCCTGCCGATCCCCCGCAATCTCATTCTTTCCATATATGTTTTCTCAATCTGTTCCTCCGCATACTCCACCTGGTCCCAAAGGCGCACGACCACCTCCGTCTTGTCCATAGGCAATCTGCCACCAAGAGGTGTATTCCCTGCTAGCCTATCAGCCTGTTCATTCCCCCGCAACCCCACATGGCCAAGACAAAATATCCATACATTCATGGTACTGCATTTACCGCTTCTAATCACACTAGCTTCGAGATTCATTCCTCTCTAGGTTTCGACAATTCCACAGCCAACATGAGGCCTTTTCGGCTGCCTCAGACAGTTGTTTCTGGGCCCGCGGTTCTTGCTTGTCCTTTCGCTCCAGCACATTAAAGTGGGAGACAAGACCTCTGGCGCATAGCTCGACGGCGAGAAGCCTTACGGTATACTCCTCCCGCTTAAGACTTGCGGCAATGTCATTGTATTTTACTAATTTGTGCAGATGTTGCTCCTCAACATTTGATGCGTAAGGGACAGTCAGCTCAATTAGCGTTAGCTGCTTGGCTGACGAGGAGCTAAGTACTATGTCGGGCCGCAAGCCAAACCTTCGGTTCACCTCAGGGTACTTGCCACGGCCCTTTAGGTCTACGGTCAGTTCCCAGTCCCTCGCACCATAGCAAGCGGCAGGTCATCAGCTTTGCCTCCTTTGTGTCCTTCTCGGCGAAGGGAATCTTCATCAGCCTCGGCCTGTACCCCTCTCAGTTCGCTTTCATTCTTGCAACGTCCACTATGGCGGCCGACTCAGTAAGGACTTTGTTATGCCGCCACGTAAGACGGCCTTGGGTCAAGGCGACCTTACAACCAGACAGCACGTGTTCCGCTGTCTGGACTATTTGGACTTTCGTACAGAGGGGATAGAACGGGTCGGTGGTTTCCCCCACTTGGCCTAGATGGCAGCTGATGGCAGGAAATCGTAGAAGGATCGGACGACGAAATTTGGCCGCAGTGGTGCCATGCGCCATTTGCCATTCCAGGTAACAGATCTCTGCACTACCTCATCCCATGACATCCACTGGGCCCACTGCGCCTACTGGGCAGCCTTTCGAACTCTTTCGTCATCTTCCCCCTTGCGGATTTCCTTATCCACCAGGTACCTGAGTTCCTTTGTCGTCGCCTTAGACCACATCGGATCATTGAATTGGAATCTGAACCCTTTCTTGTCAAGTTGGGTGTGACCCATGACCTCCTTCAGCTGGAGTGTCGCCTGGGCTTCTTTAGCAGAGTCGCCAACCATTATGGCCAACCGCCTCAGAGGGGCCAAAGGCAGAAGTGTCATATAGCGTGTGGGGGTTCATTCTTAACTCGGAAAACGGCAGAATTAACACTCAATTTAAAATGAATCTTGGAAACGACATATACAAAAGCCTGCAGAATCCAGGTCAGCTTTTATTGTCGTCCTTCGATACAAATGGCAGTTTCAATACGGCATAAAAAATTGGCATAACAATTATTCAAGCCTTTCAGTTGCTGTACAAAAGATAACATTTTCTTTGTAGTTTTTTTTTTTTTTTTTTTTTAATTTCAAAAGCTTACTAACAATACCAGATGGAACCACACAAGGCCTAAGCGTCTTAACTGCTCGATGGTAAATTGGCTTCTGTCTCGTATCAATCTTGTCGTCAACCTACGACACGCTTATCACATCATCAAGCAACAGAGCTCACCCGTGCACTGCTTACCAATCTTTAAATTGCACAGCAATTAGCCGTATAAACATTATAACAGTTACACTGTTATACTTCTTCAATCGCACTGACCACTTTCCACTTCCTTCCTGTTCTCAAGGCGGGGACTGAGGTGCTGACCGTTATATCTGGAGACTCGTGCAACATCATTGCGAGTCTGGTTTTTCCGGCTTTGAACTCTTCCACGAGGGATGTGAACGGGAGGACGAGCTTACTCTGCTTACATTACAAAACGAAAGTTGTGAGGCATGACGGTACTCCCAACCACTTTAGTATATACCTGCTTATCATGCCCTCTATAGTGTTCACTGCGGTTACGCCAATATCATATGTCAGCAGTGGCCACAGGAGTTTCGGAATAAGCATGAACTAGAGGCACTAAATTTTTAATTTCCTTTCAGCCTGGTTTTCTCGATGGTACCCAGGCCGTTTGTCAGCATTGTTTGTATCTCTACCACCGCGTTCCTGTCCGTCAGGGTTGAGTCGCACATACGATCGAGACTTTTCACAGGTTCCGTTATCACTATGTGAATCGCTTGTCCGGCCACCACGAACACTCTTTCCACCACCTCCCACTTCATGATCAACAGGCTTCTCTATTTCTTAGGCTCATTCTGCTTCAGCGAATCAGATCATCCAGTCTGAAGAGGATGCTGCGAGCATCACTCTCTTTCGGTGTCAAGATTGTACTATCGTCCATAACGACCTTCAGCGGCGAAGTGTACGTCCCTTCGCTGAGTTTCGGACCTTGTGCATAGAAGGATGCCGCATCCAGGATGACCTGCATGGCCATGACAAGTAATATCGTCGAAATCGTACATCCCATGGCAATGCCCATTTGCAAGTCGATCCATCTGGTTGTGAACGTTTTGGTCGGGAACCAAATAGAGAACGAACGAACGAACGAACGAATGAACGAACGAACGAACGAACGAACGAACGAACGAACGAATGAACGAACGAACTTTATTTTAAAAGGGTAACAAATTGGGCACACAGGCCCGTCTTACATTCGGCCCTTTCGATCACTCATCTTTCATTCATCAAATGTGCATGTTACATTTACATAGGGAAAGAAAAAACATTGTCAAATGAAAGTTGTAGAAGCCCGAGAAGTACTGCACAAGCATTTCCGTGATGTTCTCTGGCACGTGATAAGCCTTGAGTGCATGCCACAACAATTGGTGGGGCACTGACCCATGTGCATTGGCCAGATCCAACAATTTCACGTGGAGTTCCTCCTTCTTCGTCTTCGCTCTCATGATGGCTTCCCCGATCATGGTGCCATGATCGAGACAACCGGGGACTCCGGGTAGCCCCCCCCCCCCCCCCTTTTTTTTTTTGAAACGCTGTCTCTATGTACTTGTTCCTCATCAAGTACTTCGTGATTCGACTGGGCATGATCGAGAAGAATATTTTCCCCTCAACGTTCAGGAGAGAGATCGGCCTGAATTGGACAATGCCGTTTGAGTTTTGCTCTTTTGAAATGTAGACTCCGTTGGCCGTCTTCCACTCCGTGCTGACATGATTCTGCTTCCACGCGGATCTCAGTATCCGGTGTAGCTTTATAAGGACTTTCAGGCATCTTTTGTAGAATGTCTAAGGCACACCGTTGGGCCCCGGTGCTGGCTTACCTCTCGCTTTCTTCACTACCGCAACGACCTCAACGTTGGAGGCCTGGCATTGAACTCCACCGTTAGTTCTGCCGGGCATTTGAGACCGTCAATCTCTCCGAGTGGGACGTTCCGTTGGGACTCGGAGTACGTCGTCACGAGGTGGTTCTCCGTCTCCTCTGTGCAGAGATCGAGGGTGCCGGATCGCTGCTACTCGAACAAGTCCAGTCCAAACTTGTATGGTTTCCGGAAGAATCCCTCACGTTCCTTTCTGGTTTTCCGCCTGTTCTTGCAGATCCTTTCGACTCGGGTTAGGGCATTGTGCCTGGCTTTCAGATGTTGCCACACCTTGCGCAAGCTCTCTTTCTCATGATCCGCCGACGATTTCCAATGTTTCCGAGCGTCATTCTTTTGTTTCCGAAATTCTTCCAGTAGTCTTTGCCGTCTGGCCTTCTGCGGCAAAACTGCTTCCCTCCTCTCGCTGCCACCACACAGAATCAGCGAGTGGAGGTAGACAATCTCTCCCAACTTTACCAATGTCTCTTCATGGGGTTTGTGTTTTAGCTCTTCTTTTAAAACACGGGACAATATATCGTCAAATAATGCCCACTCGTCCTTCCTGGTGGCATTAGGGAACTTGATCTTCATCTGGGAGAAACATCATTAACTTAAATTCAACACCCGCGGTGTTTTACCGGTAGAATTCGCCTAGCAGAACTCTGGTTTACGTGTGTAAACGCGGATGAGCACAGTTAAGCGGCCTAAATTAGTTCACGTAGCGAGTATCTTCTCGATCGAGGAATATGCATAACAATTCAATTAATGAAAAGCCCAATCACCTTCATTGAGAGAATAAGACACAAAATTCGTAAAGTCCAAAATAGATCATATGTAGTTGCTTCAACTTCTGTGTTTTGAATACTGTTGCTTCAGAAGATTTATGTCGTCTCGGTACGATGTCATGGTCACTATGCCTGGACTGACGTGTGTCCCTGAGATTTTGTGTTTTTCAAAACGTCAATTTGGAGTATAGCCGGAACAACGAGAGAAAGTTGCGTTTGCACGCATAAAGATATTCGTTTAGACCAAAGGCTATAGAATTTCCGAGAAATGGTGAATTCATCTTTAAGGAATTGGTGCCTCACTGGGGTTTACAGAATTACCCTTCGTGATCACGTAGAAAGTCCCTACAGAATTGCTCAACGTGGATAGTGACAAGATTGGGGACGGGTTGGCAGTTGGCAACTTATTTGGGTCTTGTTGCATAGATGACAGTAAAGTTATAGATAGTATACACGTGAAGTAACCGTATAATTATAGATATTATACACATGATATTACCATAAAATTATAGATATTGTTCATATGAAATGACCGTAAAATGTAATATATTATACACAGGAGATGACCGTAGATATATATATATATATATATATATATATATATATATATATATATATATATATATATATATATATATATACTAGCTGACCCGGCCCGACTTCGCCCAGGCCCTGGAGGGTATCTATCTGTCTGTCTGCTTGTTTGTCTGTCTGTCTGTCTGTCTGGCTGACCCGGCCCGGCTTCACCCAGTCCCTGGTGGGGAGCATCTAATTTAATTCATATACGTAGTCATATAAGCTCTCCCGTTCCCGACTATCTGTTTGTCTGTCTGTCTGTCTGTCCCGGCCCGGCTTCACCCAGTCCCTGGTGGGGAGCATCTAATTTAATTCATATACGTAGTCATATAAGCTCTCCCGTTCCCGACTATCTGTCTGTCTGGCTGACCCGGCCCGGCTTCACCCAGTCCCTGGTGGGGAGCATCTAATTTAATTCATATACGTAGTCATATAAGCTCTCCCGTTGCCGACTGTCTGTCTGTCTATCTGTCTGTCTGACCCGGCCCGGCTTCACCCAGTCCCTGGTGGGGAGCATGTCATCTAATTCATATAAGTAGTCAAATAAGCTTCCGTTCCCGACTATCTGTCTATCTATCTGACCCGGCGTGGTTTCGCCCAGCTCCTGGCGCACAGTAACTTAAAAGAATGTCCTTCCACACACCATTCAATGAAAACTGTAGAAAAAGATGGGTTACAATCTTATGCATTATGCATTATTTTTATGAAAACTTCGAAAATTCCTTAAAGATTATCTTCTTCTTCTTCAGCGTTCCGAGCCATTGAGGTTCTTTGCTGCAAATACAATCTGTCTGCATTCGTCTCTCTGGTGGACCTTCTCTTGCCAGTCGTTGATTCCAAGTGCTTGTAGGTCTGTATGTATATTATCTCTCCACCGCCTTCTTGGTCTACCTCGGGGTCTACGGTCATTTATTTCCTGAGTGTAAGCGAGTTTTGTTTCCCTATTATCTTCCATTCTTTCTATATGCCCCAGCCATTGTAGTCTATTAGCCTTCATGATACCAGTGATTAGCGGGGACTTAAACAAATCATAAATGTCTTTGTTACTTCTTCTTTTCCACTCTCCACTTTGTGTATCCCTAATGGGTCCAAAGATGCGTCTTAAAATTTTGTTCTCAAAGGTTTGTAACAAGGCTTCGTCTCCTTTCGTTAGATTTTGTGTGAGAATTACACGTGAAAACACACAGACCCTCACCGGGGCTTGAACCAGGGACCTCCAGCACTCCAGAAGGACACCATACCTCGAGAGAACTAAACGCTCCCTCCTCCCCCCCCCCCCCGCCAACCCTTTTTTCTTTACATACGGGGTTACGGGAGCAGCTTGTAAAACCGCATGCCAGCGTTCGAAACACAGCAATGTCTGTTTTTTTTTTATGAAATGGTATGGGTGCCGGCCGAACTACTGAAAGTAACATAACCAGGAATTACGAACAGCCAAAATATGCTGGGGCTGACTGCTGCGTCTTGTAAAAGACATGCAACTAACTTGTTTTTTATAACACAGGGGGTAACTGTAAAATAATAGATATTATACACAGTAAATGACAGTTAAATTGTATATATTACACACAGGAGGTGACCGTAAATTTATAGATATTATACACAGGAGGTGACCGTAAATTTATAGATATTATACACAGCACGTGACCGTAAATTTATGGATATTATACACAGTAGGTGACCGTAAAATTGTAAATGATATTCAACATAATGTATTACCTTAGTGAATTTAAATACAGTAGCTAGAACAAATATTGTGAACCAGCGCCAGCGTTTTTCTATCACCTCTTGGTTCATTGCTTTTTGTCTAGTTCTCTCCATGAGTTCCACATTGGTATTTGTCTAGTTCTCTCCATGAGCTCTAATTTGTTCTCTCTATGAGTTCCACATTGGCATTTGTCTAGTTCTCTCTGAGGTTCACATTGGTATTTGTCTAGTTCTCTCTATTAGCTCCATATCGGTGATGTTATAAAATTTTATTGCTTCCACTTAGCGCATTCACCGATTATTAGATGTTTGTAATATATTTGTGATAGTTTTCGTTGTTCTCAATGTTTCGGATCCATCCAGCAGTACTGATATCACATTAGAATTAACAAAGTTTTACTCTCAGATTCCTCTCTTCTGATGTCCATCACTTCCACGGATCACGGTCCCGGATATTCCAGATCAACTCTGCTGATGACGCTCCTCGGTGATAAATAATCCAAACGACATCGACACACTATACCAAACTATATCAATAGACTATACCTAACTATATCAATTAACTATACCAAACTATATCAAAAGACTATATCAAATAACATCAACAAACAATATCAAACTATATCAATAAACTATGCCAAACTATATCAATAGATTACCAAGCTATATCAATAAACTATACCAAATTATATCAATAAACTATACCAAACTATATCAATAAACTATACCAAACTATATCAATAAACAATACCAAACTTTATCAATAAACTACCCAAACTATATCAATAGACTGGGAGGTTGAGTGGTCTCGAGGTATGGTGTCCGCCAAGAAAGCTGGAGGTCCCTGGTTCAAACCCCGGTGAGGGCCGGGATATTTTCATATGAACCTCTAGTAACACAATTTCCCTTGGTCTCTGGGTAGTGAGATCGGACTCCCGTATGTATTGCTGCGCACGTGAAAAAAATACCTGGCAGTTGGCAATCGAAAAAGAGTAGCCTAACGGCGCTGCCCTGGCAAAATGTCGAGTTAAAAATCTACCCAAAGTATTTCAGGATCCTTGCCGGTGCTACGGAGCTCGTGCACTTAGCTGAGATTCTCCAGACTCAGACTTGAGTTAGGAGTAGAACGGAGCACTTATGGGTCACACCCATGTGCCGTGATGTTGATCCCTCGACTAAACTAAAATCAGTATACTATACCAAACTATATCAACAGACTATACCAAACTATATCAACAGACTATACCAAACTACATCAACAGACTATACCAAACTATCGGAGCCACGGTAGCGTAGTGGCTATACACGCGTCTGCCGACCCGGAGGTCTTTGATTCAATTAGTCAACGGGCGAATTCGATGTTATTTGTTGACCTGGGTGCCCAGGTCGGGGTACCAAGAATATCTTTGGAAGTAAAGGCGGCCGGTGTGATACAGACCTCATCAGCCATCGAGTGCCGATCGGCCAATATAAATACTGTTCTACCACCTTAAGCCTTGAATGTGTTAAGAGAAAAGGGTTGGTTACTTACTATATCTATATTAGTTTGGGAAAACGCATCTTGGAGTAAACAAAGTCTACATTTGAACTACAACTATATATGAAAGCACAGAGACACAGACACTACCAGTCTCAAATGTGGGAAAATCATGCGTTCTCCACAAGTTGGAGGGGAAGAGAGCCGGGGAACCCCAAGAAAGAAAATGTTGGATTGTTTGATCTCATGGCAGGGAGGACAATCAGTATGGAAAGTGATTGGCAGCACACGAGAGACAGGGTTGTGGATAGACAAGATTATCAACGTCACAAGGCATGAAGAAATATTAGTATCATAAATGGTTGGCGGCATACAAGACAATAGGCTGTGGATACACAAGATTATCAACGCTACATGGCATGACGTAACATCACACGAGACAGAGGGCTATGGATAGACAAGATTATCAAAGTCTCACGGCATGGACTCCATGAGTGAAAATTGATTACCTTTTCCATTTTATTCCCTGGAAGATGCTCGTCATAGAGCATCCGATGTACAGCCAGATGAAAGACTTTCGACACGTATTTAGCACAAGTCTCTTCTGGCAATGGCATGTGGTATTCTCCAGTGACATACTAGTCAGAAAAAGAAAACATTCAGTGAAACATTTTCTCAACGATATCTGCTTCTCATTCTTCATCCCGTATCCTTACCAAGGATATAGCACAACATGTTTACCAACTCGCTAATATTCAGCACTTCCTGGACGAATTCACGCGAAAAAAAATATGCTATACATCCTATATCCAATCACATCTCGATTATTGTTCCACATTCTGGACTGGTTGCCATAAATCTAATATTAAACGAATTTGTTCTCTTCAAAAGCGTACTATACATCTAGAATCTGGCACAAAGCACTCTGAAAGTACGTATTTATATAGTCATCTAAGGTTTCTACCACATGGAAGAGGGCTTTAGCAGTGTCAAAGACTCAAGTATAGAGGAGGAAGACCACCCTGAACGAGTGGTCTACCTCAAGTAGATTAGAGGTAACTCAGTGCCCCTACATGAGGGCAGGGTAGGTGATAGGAAGGGGAACTAGTAACTAGTTCTCTCATGAGACACGGAGGTGTCAACCAGAGAGTTAGCACTCTGGTCACGGCGTGATCACGGCAACGTGAAACTAGAGTGTAACTCAAGAGAGGCCACTACTCGAGCGTGCTGAATGAGGCTGCACGCAAAAGCCGTAGTGCGCCCCAAGTCCTTCCGCGTACTGTGTAAACAGCACGCGGAGTAGAATCAGACGGGACACAGACTTCAGAGTGATAACATCGCTTAGCGATGCTTGTTTCGTTAGCCGAGTAGATAGATTAGCGATAGGGTTAGGAAACGACTAGTGATAGGAAGTTCTGTGCATTTATTCTTGTGTGATTTGTTAGCGACTGTTTGTTGTACATTGATGTGATGCAAAGAGCCAGTGGCAATAAAATGTATAATCAATTCCTCTCGTACGACTAGCAAGTCTTTTGTGTGGTGCGAGAGAAGTATCCTAGAATGCCTGTGACATCGGTTGCTGACAGGCTAGGATAAAGTGGTGTCAGAAGTGTGGCTTGGACAATCGTTCAAGCTAAAACACTCACTCACGGCTCTAAATTAGTATTACGGCTAGATAATCACAGGGTTTAATTTACGTTAGTGACAATGGCGTGTGCAGACAGAGCAAAGTGCGAGCTGTGTCCATCGTGACCAAGTTATATTTATTTATGCTTACTGAATTATTTTGTGCTTATGAACATGTTTTCTTCTAATTTGTAAGTATTATTGTTATACTTTTGTATCATTTATTTCTATAATTACGTATTTATTTACTAGTATTTGTCAAATATGATTCATGGCGGAGCGATACACAAAACTGAGCCGAGAAGAAAATCGATTTTTCCAATCTAAAAATAGCGCTGCGCCTCTGACGTATCGCGGCTGACAAACAGCGGCGTTACGCCATTTGCATTCAGCGACTGATTGTTTACAAATCGTAAAGCGGCTGCTCGCCTGAATCGTTGACTTATATCAAATATTATTTGTTTATATTAGTTATTTATTGAATATATTTATTTATTTAAACATTATTGTTACCTTTATATTTATTTCAAAGCATTTATTTATTTATTTATATATTTTTTGATTTCTTGGCGTCGCGATGGCACTACTTTGCCTATGCAAATGAGACGCAGTCTGCACAACACTTCCATACATTAAACAGTTAGACTTAGAAAGGCATAAGACGTTAGAACGAAGACAGGACAGTGACATTTAATATTAATTAAACCACATTATATTTTCTTGGGGCATGTAATTGTAAAAATTGTTTAGATTTATATATCGTTTGCAAGTGGTTAATTGTTGATGCTCTTGACAACCAGGGAGAACAACAGCTGATCATAAGCATTGCTCAAGCTGTGTGTGGTATTACCAGACGAATGAACTTGAAGTGGCAAACGAGTGTACATGATTGATCTGGAAATTTAAGATGAGTATACCCAAATGATTTTGCATGCAATATGATTAATAATGCATCTCTTTTTCAGCGTGTGATGTATTAGCATATTTTTTTGTGTGATCTGTTTTTCAGGTTATAAACTACGAGTATAATTTTTGGTACTCAGGGATTTGAAAACATAACATATCTAAGATAAATAAATGAGTAAATATTTAAGTGCCTATCACATCTAGCTAATTTCCCAACAACATGGCAACTTTAGCTGATTTCATAAAAGCAGGCAAGGAATTAGAATACACAGGAAAGGACTTAGAGCAATATGCTGATCGGAAATTTAAGGAAGCAAAAGATGCTGAGAGGGATGAACGTGCACGAGAAAGAGAACATGATAAGGAGATTAAGCAAAAACAGCTAGAACATGACAAGGAGATTAAACAGAATCAACTGGAACATGATAAGGAAATTAAACAGAAGGAATTAGAGATTAAAGAAAAAGAATTAGAATTAAAACAAAGAGAGATAGATGAAATGGCAAGAGTGAAAGAAAAACAAATACAGGTAGAATCAGAGACACAGTTAAAGATGAAAGGTATGGATGTAGATTCACACTAATTCGGCTAGGATAAAGTGGTTTAAAAAGTGGTTTAAAAAATTAGAAACGTAGATTAGAATATTACAGCAAACTAAATGACAGCGAATCAAAGATTAGTATAAATAGCTTAAGATAGGAACAACACCATGTAGTCATTTAATTTCATTTAATTTCATTCCATCTTTAAGAACACTTTAACAACTTCATCATTTAGGACTAAAATTAGGTTATATTTTATAGGATAAAAGTATTATACTTATGAACATACCTCATTTATACCATGTAGATTAAAAATATCCATTATATTTTTTTTTCATTAAAAACATTAGTTAGAATTTTTGTTACATTTCAAATTACCCATTTCATAAAGATACATAACTCATTTCACATCATTTTCATTTTTTTAAATAGTTAGATTACTTCCCTTAAATTAGATAAATTTTGTACAACAAAATAGAATATAGATAGTTAGAGAATTAGTATTAGTATTTATATAGAATATAGTTTTAATAATATCAGGGTACAATCTATCAACCCTATTTCATCCATGTAAATATTTTGTAAATACATGACTCGTGCAATAACTTAAGCACAGTCATGAAGCTCAACTCTTTTCAAACTGAGCTAACCTTGTACAATGTCACTTCAAGGTTTTTAAATAAGTGTGAGAATAAAAGATGTGTGACAGAAGTGTGAAAGTGAGAGAAAATGGTAAATATACAATGGAGAGTGAAGACAGCCAGCTGATTTTTTCTGCCGCTCAACGCGACGTTTTATTATTTGTCTGCGTCAGGCGTTTGTTTTCAATGTTGTAATGTGCTGTCTTAGATGTTTTGTGTGTAGTTTAGATTAAAACTTAGATAGAGTATTTTAAGTCTCATAAGACGGAAACGTAGTCACGAATTAGTGGTATACACTTGTTTGTGGCCACATTTAACCGAATTATGGCACTTGAAAACTAACTTGCATACATAGTTATAGACAGACACACATGTTAGGAGTTAAATTATAGCATTAGTTAGATCCAAACACGCAAACAACCAGGAAAACACACATGTAAAGCACATACATTTTTTAGAACAAAGGGATATAACTTCGGGTCAGGGGACACAATAGACAACGAAACACTAACTTAACAGTGAAAGATAACTTTACACGCGGAAGCGAGATAGGTAAAGCCTGTCGCACACAGCTTGTGTAAGTGTTGTTTAATATTATATGGGGGACATGAAGCAATTCATGTGTTGACCCTAAGAAAGTCAACTTTGTATGGGTAGTGAGTTAATTTACTATTTGAGGGCAGGTCTTATAAGACAACGGTCCGGTTCAGACAAACCTCTAATTATATAATATTGCGATTGAGAAGAGGGCTCACGCCAACCAAACAAGTTTGTGGCGATCAGCTATAGCCAAGTAACGTAATACTACACTGTGACTATAGTCAGTAGAGGTTTATTGGGATACCCAGAACCAAGTTATCAAGAGTCTTTGACAAAAATTAGATACACTAATTTTTAGAAACCTTTTGCGTCACAGCCATGAGTCAAAGTTTGTAACGCAACACAGGAGGGGAAGGTGTGTGTCAAAGACTCAAGTATAGAGGAGGAAGACTACCCTGAACGAGTGGTCTACCTCAAGTAGATTAGAGGTAACTCAGTGCCCCTACATGAGGGCAGGGTAGGTGATAGGAAGGGGAACTAGTAACTAGTTCTCTCATGAGACACGGAGGTGTCAACCAGAGAGTTAGCACTCTGGTCACGGCGTGATCACGGCAACGTGAAACTAGAGTGTAACTCAAGAGAGGCCACTACTCGAGCGTGCTGAATGAGGCCGCACGCAAAAGCCGTAGTGCGCCCCAAGTCCTTCCGCGTACTGTGTAAACAGCATGCGGAGTAGAATCAGACGGGACACAGACTTCAGAGTGATAACATCGCTTAGCGATGCTTGTTTCGTTAGCCGAGTAGATAGATTAGCGATAGGGTTAGGAAACGACTAGTGATAGGAAGTTCTGTGCATTTATTCTTGTGTGATTTGCTAGCGACTGTTTGTTGTACATTGATGTGATGCAAAGAGCCAGTGGCAATAAAATGTATAATCAATTCCTCTCGTACGACTAGCAAGTCTTTTGTGTGGTGCGAGAGAAGTATCCTAGAATGCCTGTGACATCGTTTGCTGACAGCAGTAAGGTCCATTTTGTTACATGTAATGCTGTTCCAATAAAACTCACTGTCTCTTTCTCGTTTTTTTTTTATATTTTTTTGGTGATTCATTCATATCTTAGACTATTGATGTTATGTTACCCAATGTTTAGGCGTAAAATATAAATGTTATCATAATACTTCACGTGTATTACCAAAGGAAATACCCCATAATCCCTTCAGTACCCAGTCTTAGTTCACACTTGAAGAATCGCAGCACACCGAGCGCACTGTGAGGCACCAGCCATGGGCCATATATTGTGCATGCCGGTATCTCTTTGATTCCATTCCATTCGATATTATATTAAATGATAGGCTGACACGGCTCGGCTTCGCCCAGTCCCTGGTGGGGAGCATCTCATTTAATTCATATAAGTAGTCATATAAGTTCCCGTTCACGACTGCCTGCCTGCCTGCCTGCCTGTCTGTCTGTCTGTCTGTCTGTCTGTCTTTCTGTCTGTCTGTCTGTCTGTCTGTCTCTGTCTGTCTGTCTGTCTGTCTGTCTGTCTGTCTGTCTGTCTGTCTGTCTGTCTGTCTGTCTGCCTGTCTGTCTAATCATTTATTGGTTGCAGTTAGAACAACCTTAGATAAACGAAGACCAACTTACAAAAAGCATTAGAAAGAGCACTTGAAAGATCTTTACATCTTCCCCAACAATTAACTTGGGTAAATGGAGCGGCGGCAGCAGCAGCAGAAGAAGAAGAAAAATGAGGAGTAGGAGCTGGGAGGAGGAAGAGGGAGGTGGAGGAGGGAGGAAGAGGGAGGAGGAGGAGTGAGGAAGAGATAGGCGGAGAGAGGAGGAGGGAAGAGGAGGGAGGAGGAAGGAGGAGGAGGAGTAGGGAGGAATAGGAGGGAGGAGGAGGGATTAGGAGGAGGAGAGAGGAGGGAGGAAGAGGAGGGATGTGGAGGGAGGAGGAGGAAGGAGGTAGAGGGAGGAGGAGGGAGGAGGAGGAGGGAGGAAGAGGGAGGAGAAGGGGGAGGAGGGAGGAGGGGGAGGGAGGAAGAAGGAGGAGGAGGGATGAGGGTGAGGAGGAGGGAGGAGGAGGAGGGAGTAGGAGGAGAAGGGAGGAGGAAGGAAGAGGGGTTATTAGGAGGAGGGAGGAGGGCGAGGAGGTAGGAGGAGGAAGAGGGAGGAGGAGGAAGGAGGAGGAAGAGGGAGGAGGAGGATGGAGGAGCAGGATGGAGGAGGGAGAGGGTGGAGGGGAAGAGGAAGAGGGTAGGAGGAGGAAGAGGAGGAGGAGGATTATAACGCATATGCCTGTAGATAACTGCAGTGAAAAGGTAGGTCTGTCTATCTATCTGACCCGGCGTGACTTCGCCCAGCTTCTGGCGGGTAGCGTCTCATTAAATTCATACAACAAAAAAAAGTAACTTAACAGAATGTCCTTCCACACACCATCCATTATTTTTAATGAAAACTGTTTCTAATCACCTACATGACTGTAGATAACTTCTTAAGCAAAAAAAGATGAGTAACAATGTTATGCATTGTGCATCACTTTTAAGAAAACTTTGAAAATGACTTAAAGATTGTATCATTATTTATTATAACTCATATGCCGGTAAATAACTATAGACAAAGAGTTTATAAATCTTTGAAAACGATGCAACAATATGACTATAATGTATACAGAAAAGTTATTAAAAGTTATGCCCCTTGAAATAACTTTTCTAGAGTTAAGTCCCCTTGCTATATAGAAATTATAATTAAAAATGAAAAATTAAATAATATTAAGTAAGCAGAAGATTTCACACTAACAAAATAGAACAGTTGTCTGCGCAAGAATGAGAGGAAGACGTGTAGAAAATTTCATCTCAATCGGATGGACCGTTCGCGAACGCGTAAAGGACATACATACAGACGGAGATTGCCATTTATATATAAGATTGTTGCATATCCTTTACATGACGTCGCGGTCACCATCAATCTTTTTTTCTGTTTTTGCTGTTTGTGATTTCTTGACAAGATTACGTTCAGTAGTGTCCGAATATTTTCAGAACGACTCCAGGCGGTACGATTCCAAATTGCCCACAGATGTGTCCTTTGCCACTATATTCACGGACAAGAAGATTCCGCCTCGTTTAAGTTGCTTCTACAGGGTCGCTTATAACTGAGGTCCGTTTTTGTCATTGCATGTTTTGCTTGTCTTTAGCCCGATCTGTGGCGACGGTGTTACGAACGAAATTCGTAATCCCGCATTCATTCATCATGTGCCATGCCGATAAGAGTGAGCGGTCATGATTCGCTATCTCTCTCGATCACCAAAGTCGTGGATTAGCTCATGTTCTTGTCTCGACCATACCACATGGTCAAGCCATCGAGGTGTTTATCACTTTGCCTTCCCCTTGTTCTCGTCCCCTCGATCCAACATTGACTTATTGTTGATCAACCAGATTATACTTAATAATGGGATCAGCCCTAAGGCAAATAGTGCATTATACATTCACATAGGAAGAAAAAAAAAACATTGTCAAATGAATGTTGTAAACATAAATAATGCAAATTACCATGTTATGAGGCACATCTCCCACCCACCCACACATCACCCCACCCACAAACACAACCCACCCCCACACACATCGAGGGACACATACATACTCCACCAACCGACCCATCCCCCTCTCACACACATCCCCACACCCACACACACACAATGCACCCACGCGTTCCCCCAATCCACACACACTCACCCACCCACGGAAACATCCCCCACCAACCCAAACACCCCCCACCCAAACACATACACATCCTAACCCACACGCCCATCCCACACACACACATATCCTCAACCCACCCACCTACACACCACAACCACCGAACCCCAACCACACCTCACTGAACCACACATTCTCCACCCAAACACACACCCCCACCAACCCACATATCCCGCATCCACACACACATCCATTATACACTCACACATTCCCGACCCATACACACACATCCCCACCAACACACATCTCGCTATCAACACACACACACACACACAAACACACATCTCACTACCCACCTATACATTCCCAATCAACACACACACCCACCACCCACACATACACCCCCACCCACTCACACATGCCCTAACCCATATAACCACAACATACGTCCCCCACCCACATAATATTCCCCACCCACACACCACACAGACATATCCCCCACTCACACACACACATACCACACACAACCACATATCCTCACCTACACACAACTCACATATCCCCCACCCACATACAACACAATATCCCCCACCCATACACCACGCACATATCATCCACCCACACCCACAGTGAAATCCTGACCCACCTACCATGCACCTACCCTACTCCACGCAAATCCCCCACCCACACATACCCCCACCCATACACATATCCCCAACCAACACACCAGACACACCCCCCACCCACTCATACATCCTGCTCCGACCCACACACATCCCTCACCCAACTACACATCCCTCAGCCAATCACACATCCCAACCCACACATCCTCCACCCACACACACATTTCTCCACCAAACACACATCCCCCAACACACCCCTACCATCCACACATGCTTCCCCCAATCACCCACACGTCCCCTACCCACCCACACATATCCCCCACCCAAACACACATTCCCCACACCCATCACATACATCCGCCACACACACACACAGCAGTCTAACAAAAATGTAACAAAAATGGAGAAAAATATGTACATATACAGTGTGTGACGTTAAAAATAGTGATGCTCCCACACACAGAGGTACACACATAAACCGGCACATACACACACACACACACACACACATTTACTCTCACACTCACTCACTCTGCCTCTCATTCACACTCACTGATTCTCTCACTCAATCTACAGTAATGTACATAAGTTTGTATTATGCATGAAACAATCAAGTGGTATTCAACTGATAATATGACAGATGAGAAAACACAAACATATGGATTAGCGTGCTAAATGACATGCGTGTTACATGACATGCGTGCTGCTCAACTCTCTCTCTCTCTCTCTCTCTCTCTCTCTCTCTCTCTCTCTCTCTCTCTCTCTCTCTCTCTCTCTCTCTCTATCTCTCTCTCTCTCTATATATATATCTATATATATATATATATATATATATATATATATATATATATATATATATAAATATATATATATATATATTCTTTCATACACACACTCACTCGCTTGCTCGCGCGGGCACACACACTCATACATTACCACATCACTCTCCCACTGTCTCTCTCTCGCTCGCTCACTCTCTCACTGTCTCTCTCTCTCTCTCTCTCTCTCTCTCTCTCTCTCTCTCTATTTTCCTCATTCATTCACTCTCTCCACCTTCATTCACTCTATCTCTCACTCTCTTACTCTCTCACTCACACAATGACAGACACACACCCTCACGCCATTACTCAATGTTTCACTCCCTCTCTCTTACCCTAGCGTACTCACTCACTCTCTCTTTTACTCTCTCTCTCACTCGCACACACACACTCTCTAACACTCATTCGCTCACTCACACACACTCACTCTCCCACTCATTCACTCCTCATTCACTCACCTATTCACTCACTTATTCACTCTCTCTCTCTCTCTCACAATCCTTCACACACACACACACCCACACTCTCAATCACACTGTCTCATACATACACATACGCATGAACGCACGCACGCACACAGTCCCTCACTCACTTACACATAAAAGTACGCATGCATGCACTGACACACTCCCTCACCATTGCTCGCTCACTCACTCGCTCACTCACTCTCTCCCACACACACGCATGCACGTGTGCACACACACATTCACTCATCCGCTCTCCCTGACACGCTCTCTCTCTCTCTCTCTCTCTCTCTCTCTCTCTCTCTCTCTCTCTTTCCCACATGCACACACATATATAGTGAACAATTTTAGTTAAACAATTATAATGAACGATTATACCAGCAGATGCATTATGGTGGCATATAGTCGGTATGGATTAAGTATTGAAAGAGTTTTCTGTTAACTGTGTAGGGACTCCTTGGAGTTTTCAGATCTGGAGGAAGACCATTCCATAAGTGAACACCAGAATAGACTAAATATGTTTTTTATAGGTCCAATCTAGGCTTTAGGACATGTAACAAAATTAGGCGCCTGTGTTCATTGTCATTAGATTTAATCAACGATAGAAGATACTCTGGGGTATTTTGAGATATAATTTTATTCACTAATTTGGCCTTGTTAGAAAGGAAGCGCTTTCGAAGTGGTAGAAGTGAGAAGTCTGACATGAATAACAAGTACCTGTGAAGTCAGAGTGTGTTCGCCAGATGGCCAGGGACATTTGTAGCAGGGAAAGCTAATCCACACGCAAAACTCAGCCCGGTGCTCTAGTAATCGTAACACGTGTATAGACTTCGCCTGAGTTCAAAGCATGCGAGCGAAGTAAAAGTATGCTTTAGGAGGTTAGATCTTCTAATGTTCAAACTTGTTCTGGGAAGAGGTTCTGTTAGCCTACTTGTCTGATTGCGAAACATGAACATGGGTCAAAGAATATGTGTCCTTATCTGAGCACACTAGCTGCCAATCCTACACCTTAAAATCAGGGGGAATTCAAGAAGCAATAAATATGCTGGCTGTAAGGGGTGGGGGTCGGCAGTCATTATGTAATAGGGATGTTATTATAACGTTCCTGGAAGAGTATGGACAAAGAATCATCGTATTTGAGTACCCGAACGGCCTCTTAAGCAATACGCCATGTAGGGTTGGGAAGGATCGAGCAGTTTGCGCATGCGCAGTATCGATTACAAAATGGCTGCCCCACATTATAATACAAATCCTTCTATTTAATGACCTTCCCCAGTATACACAGTATGGGAACGATGTGTCCTGTCGAATCGAAACATAGCTATAACAGGTGTGTCCTATCTAATTAAGACATAGCTATATCTGATGTGTCTTATTTACACGAGACATAACTTTAACAGATGCCCTGCCTTAGAAATAGCCACAGTTGATGTGTCCTATCTAAATAACACACTGAAAAGACGTCGTCTTACCTGCAACGCTAGAGTTTCTAGTTTGTTATCTTTGTTGAGTAGGACATTCTGTAGGGAATCAACCACACGCCATATAATGTAGTTGGCTTGTGTTCTGTATGGATCACATAATGTACGTGAAGTGATAATCAATCACTCAATCAATCAATCAATCAATCAATCAATCAATCAATTGATCACTCAATCAATCAATCAATCAATATACCTATCTATCTATCTATCTATCTATCTATCTATCTATCTATCTATCTATCTATCCATCTATCTATCTATCTGTCTGTCTGTCTGTCTGTCTGTCTGTCTGTCTGTCTGTCTAATACGTGGTTTGTGTGGTTGGGCTCAGGATGTGTGGGTGGGAGGGGTGGGATTGTGTGGGTGGGTGCGGGATGTGTGTGGTTACGTGCGGGAAGTATGGGTTGTCGGGGAGATGTGTGTTTGGGTGGGGATGTTTGGCTAGGCGGCTGTGGGTGAGTGGGTGGAGGAGGATATGTGGGTGGATGATTGTTGTTGGATTATGGGATTCTTGGGGGATATATGTGTGGATGGGGAGATGTGGGTGTGGGGGATATGCGGTGGGTGGGAGATGTTTGCAGATGGGGGTTGTTGTGGGTGTGGGAATGTGTGTGTGAGTGAGAGTGTGTGTGGGTGTGGGATTTCTTAGGTGGATGGGTGGGGAGAGTGTGTGTGTGGGTGGGTGTATGGGTGTGTGTGTAAATGTTTGTGGGGGTGTGGGGGATGGGTGTGGGTTGGGGGATGGGTGCATGATGAGTGTGGTTGATGGATTTGGGGATGTGTGTGTGGGTGGGGAATATGTCTGAGTGGGTGGCGGTGTGTGTGGCTGGATGGAGGATGTATGTGTGGGTAGTGAAGGTGATTGTAGGTGGGGGATGTTTAGGTGGGTAGGAGATGTGTGGGGAGATGTGTGTGTGGGTGAGGGATGTGTCTTGGCGATGTGTGTGGGTGTGTTTTTGTGTGGGAGGGGAGATGGGTGTGGATACAGGATGTGTGTGTTTGTGGGTGGGGTGTGTTTGGGTGTGGGGGTACGTGTGGATGAAGGATGTGTGTGAGCGTGGGACATGTGTTTTTAAATGGGTGGTTGGGGTGTGTGGGTGGGTAGATGGGAGTTGTATGTGTTGATACGTGGGTGAGGGAAGTGTAGGAGTTAGTGGTTGAGGGATAAGTACGTGTGTGGAGGGATGTGTGAGGGGATGATTGTATGGGTGGGGGTGTGTGTGTGTGGGTTGTGTGTGCGTGGATGGGAGGTGTATGTTTTTGAATTTGTGATGTGTTGGTGCGTGGGGATGTGTGTGAGGGATGTGTGTATGGGTGGTGAGATGTGTGTGTGTGTGGGGGGGATGTGTGTATAAGGGTAGGGGTGTGTGGTTAAGGGATGTGTGGCTGGGGTATGGGTGGGTGGAGTATGTGTGGTTTGGTAGAGAATGTGTGGGTGGGTGATTGTATATGGGTAAGGGTATGTGGTTGATGGATGTGTGGTTAAGGGATGTTTGGTTGGGGGAAGTGTGGGTAGAGGATGGGTGGATGGGTAGAGGATATGTGGGTGGTTGAGTGTGTGTAGGCTAGGAGATGGTGGGGGATGTTTGTATGGGTGGGCTTGGGATCTGTGAGTGGACCGGGAGAGATGGGAGATTATATGGGTGGGCGAGGAATTTGTGTGTGAGTAGGCGTGGGATATGTGAGTTGGCGGGTAGATGTGTATGTGCGTGGGGGATGTGTGTTTGGCTGGGTGGTTGGAGGTGTGTGGGTGGAGGAGAATATGTGGGTATGTGATTGTTGGTGGGTAATGGGACGGGTGGAGGATATTGAGTTGGTGGGAGATGTGTGTAGGTGGATATGTGTGGGTGGGGGATGTGTGGGTTGGGGAATGTTTGTGGGCTTGGGTGTTTGTGGAGGGAATGCGTGGTTGGCGGTATATGTGTGTGTGTGGGGAGATGTGTAGGTGTGGGGATGTGATGGATGGGTGGGCGCATGTATGTGTGTCTGGGTTGTGTGTGTGGTTGGGTGGGGGATGTGGGGTGAATCGGGGATATGGTGGATGTGTCTCATAACATGGTAATATGCATTGTTTATGTTTACAAAATTCATTTGACAATGTTTTTTCCTATGCACTATTGATGAACGAAAGATGAGTGATTAGAAGGGCCGAATGTAAGACTCTCTATCTATCTATCTATCTATCTATCTATCTATCTATCTATCTATCTATCTATCTATCTATCTATCTATCTATCTATCTGTCTGTCTGTCTGCTGTCTGTCTGACTGTCTGTCTGTCTGTCTGTCTGTCTGTCTGTCTGTCACTCGCTAACTCTCTTTCATTACCTAGCAGGAAGTTGACTGAAGTATTCGCTCATGTTATATAAATAATCCGCGTCCTTGACTTTCAGCCGAATGTTTCCGCTCTGAAAAGACTCAAATCTGCGCACCAAGCTTGTCCAATTCAGTAGCTGTAAATTATTTGTAAGTGGGGAAAGGGGGAAATGGGGGTGTCGGAAGTTGTGATGTGGAAAGGGGTAGGGGCGAGGAGAGAAAGAAATATATTAAACAGAGTTTAATTATAATAGATAAAACTATTTATGCAGTTAACACATTAAAATAGTTTGAGAGACAGACGGGGGAGGAGGAGGGGGTAGTGTCCCAGGCAACATAATTATTCACATAACTTGATCTGGTTAGTAATAGAAGAGGGTGAGGAAAATCCACCCTACTGATCTACACTGGTTTAAAGACTGATTCTATAGGATGAGGCACACGCAGAGATGATGATGAAATTAGTAGAAAAGGAGCATATGTTATACGTACTTCTAATATTTTCGATTGCAGAATAATTATAAGTACGTCAAGTGATATATCAATGTACAGTGGTACCTCGGGTTACGAACGCCTCAGGTCACGAACAATTCGGATTACGAACAACAACTTCGAACATTTTTTTTTTGGGTGTAGGGTAGCGAACAGTGCCTCGGGTTACAAACGAAGGCGAGAGAGAGAGAGAGAGAGAGAGAGAGAGAGAGAGAGAGAGAGAGAGAGAGAGAGAGAGAGAGAGAGAGAGAGAGAGAGAAAGAGAGAGAGAGAGAGAGAGAGAGAAAGAGAGAGAGAGGGAGAGACAGCGCAAGGTTTAACGTTGGAGACAAACGATCGCGTACAGTACAAACGAAGGCCACGCAGTACTAACATCGCTTAGCGCTAACCTAGTAGCCTAGGTTTGCATACGTGCGCAGCCTCGCTTTCATTGGCCTTACTACACAGCATTAAAAAACGATTTCTAAGAATTGACACTGTGTTCAGCTGATCACTTTCATTATTTTCCTTGTTAACCCCATCGGTTATGAGTTCGAAAAACGGTAGTGGTGCTGCTAGATACGTATAACAGTAGAGGTATAGAATAAAATAATTATGATACTTGAAAATATCGTTCGTGTGTGTGTGACATCGTAAATGAGTACAGCATGGTAAAATCAACTATCTCCACCATCATAAAGAACAAAGAGTTACGCAAATAAGTCGATGTAGCTAAAGACGCAGCTAAGCTGCTGTAGCAAATACCTCGAACTTTAGAGAAAGTTGAAAATCTTCTCTTGATCTTAATCAACGAAAAGCAACTTGCAGGAGGCAGTGTTAGTGATGCAATAATATATAAAATGACGAAGCTGTTGTACAGTGATTTATTGTCGCAAATACTTGGTACAAGTGCTGTGACTGAAGATTTTAAAGCCAGCAGACGCTGGTTTGAAACGTTCAAAACAAACAGAGAAAAAAAGAAGTGGTATTCATTTTGTAAGTAGGCACGGAGAGGCTGCAATTTCGAATGAGAAAGAAGCAGAAGTGTTCAAGGTGGAATTTGATAAGATCATCAAAGAGGAAGACTACGTTCCACAACAAGTCTTTAGTTGCGATGAAGCTAGCATCTTCTAGAACAGTGGTTGTCAACCGGTGGGGAATTCGCGCCGTCCCCCCAGGTGGGAATTTTAGGGTTTCCAGGGGGGGGGGGAATTAAGATTATTTCTAGATTGCGTTAATACAAGAACCGATTACTTGATATTCTTTTTCCCTTCATACTTTACGGTTCTGTACGTATCACCCTTCTGAAATTCATTTTATAACGTAAGCAGATCCGCAAATCACGTTTTATGTAGATGTCTACACTTTTTAGGGAGGACATACGAAAGGGGGGGGGGGGGGTTACGTTCTAAAAATATGGTGAGGGGGGAGGGGTAATGACGTCCTAAAAATATGGTGAAGGGGCCACGGGCCAAAAAAGGTTGAGAACCACTGTTCTAGAAGAAAATGCCAAAGACGACGTTTATCACCCAGGAGGAGAAAGGTCTGGAAGTCGATGGCAACGACATAGAGGAGCTGATTGAGGACCATAGTGGAGAGCTCACTATGAATTTGTGGATCTTCAGAATGAACAGCTAAATACATTAAAGGAGGAACAGTCGTCCGATGATGGGGAGCCAGTGACCGTTTCAACTGCCAGGATTAAAGAAATGTGCAGCAAGTGAGCAGACGTCGAAGACTTCATTGTGAACCATCATCCAAACAAACTTGTTGCTAACAGGGCAGTAAACCTGATGAATGATAACACGATGGCCCTCTTCAGAAAGATTCTCCAGCAAAGGAAGCGACAAATCCCCTTGATAGTTCCTTAGTGCTGAAAGATTCCCATTCAGCTGCTAAGAAACAGAGACAAGAAGCTCTTGAAACTAATGATTCAGAATAGCAAAGAAAGTGAGACATTTCCCATGATCATTTTCTTGGTAAGAAAGAAATACTAAATCGTTTTTTTTTTAAATTTTACTTTTAATTTATTTGGTTGTATTTTTTCTCTTTATTTAATACGTGAAGTACACGTATTCTTTGCGTTTTGTCATGTAAACGACCGGATGTTAAAATAAAACAAAAGGATTCTGTCATCTTGAAACGTTTGTCTCTATTTCATTGATTTTAATGTTTCGGGTTACAATCGTTTCGGGTTACGAGCCGAGTTCTCGAACGAATTAAGTTAGTAACCCGAGGTACCACTGTATATCGACTGTGGCTTTATGTGTGTAGGATACACTCATCACTTGGAAGAACTAGGTGAAAGCAGTGATGTAAAGTGTAGTAAGGGATACGAAATAACCAATTACCAATGGCACCTTGTCGTCTTGACAGACGATAGTTTGTGCTTCAAAAAGGCATAATAACTTTTACCTATGGCGGTAGTGAATGTGGCTAATAAGGCCAATTCGCGCTGTAAATGTCCGTTCACAGTGGGTGCATGTGAACACGTGGTCATTTCCGCCATCATGCACCATCTTACGTCTCTCCCGCTCGGTGTGTGACTTATCTGCAATAATTTTCTCCTTTGCCTTTATTCCATTTCTCTTGTTTGTCCTCCATGCAACACGTTCATCGGCGACTTGCTCCCAATGTGCATTATCAATACCTGTATCATTTATGGGATACGAAATAATGAGATATGTACTGATGAGAAGAGTAATTTGTTGACCTATGCATCAGAGTACAAGGGAAAATGCTGTGCCCAATGGACAGCCGTGGCAACCTGAGCATATCACAGCAGAAGATAGCAATATAGATCAACTCAAACAGCACGAAACATTATTTTATGGTAGCAATGGCACAAATGGGGAAGATAGTTAAGTGGGTGATTTGATTATAAAATAATCGTTTGTTGCATTTAACAATTAAAGATTTAATCACTATGCAGAGTTAACAAGAGGGTGTCTATGTATTTATTACTCATTTATGCATTATGATTTTGTAAGACAAAATAATTAGATCTTGCTATCATGTAGCAGGAGTGGCTAATAACTGCAGCGTGTAAACCCTCCTTTTTTTTTTTTTTGGTGTCGAAGTTCTTTTTATTTAAATGACTTTCATTTCGTCTGCCCGATGTAGGTCACTTCAATGAGAATTATCATTGTCTCATTTTGTTGTATATAGTTGTATTACTATGTTTCTGTTATGCTTACCACACAAGTGGGAATATCATGCTATACTGGGGCTAGTTTCTATGTGTAATTTATTATAATCTTGATATATGGCATGTGTATGCTGTTTACAATAGTTATAACACACAAGTGTAAATGTTTGTTGTGCTATTATT
The DNA here is from genome assembly GCA_014155875.1 of Cepaea nemoralis. Classification (NCBI taxonomy): domain Eukaryota; kingdom Metazoa; phylum Mollusca; class Gastropoda; order Stylommatophora; family Helicidae; genus Cepaea; species Cepaea nemoralis. The sequence continues at coordinate 228,233 of JACEFZ010026405.1, forward strand.
ATGAGTTATACATATTCCCTATAGGTGTGGTATGCTTCAGATGTAATATGTTACCCCATCGTGAATGTTATATGATATTGTCGTTATTGTGTCTGATGCAGAGGTGTTGTGGTGTATACAGTACCCCAACTATGAGACGGGTTTATTGTCTGCGTAGCCATTACAAGTGCATGATGTACATGTGTTAGTCTTAACTTACATGAGGCTGATGCAAAGACTGATTACCGGCGTATAAGTCCGAAGGTCAGGCACTCTTGTATTAACACCAATGCACACTTAATCTGTTGACACATCTTTGGTTAAGGAGCGACTGCAGGGAAACTTTGTTTTTGAATGAGTGATGGGGACTTGGGACACTCCACTCCTCATGACGAATTCAACAAGGTGAAGGCAGCAATTATAACTACAGAACCTGTTCGACTACGGAAAAGTCCTTCCGACTCGACAGAGTGAGAGAGACAGAGGGAAGAGGAGAGAGAGATAGAGATAAGAGGAGAGAGAGGGGAGAAATAAAAGCGGTAAACCTGGATGAGAGACATTGCCAGACAGTATTCCAGTGTGTGTTTATTTAGGTGTATGTTTATGCATTGATAGGACTTTATATATGTAGATCTTAGGAAGTATATATTCTTGATCATCTATTCCTAGTTCTCAGCAGAGCCTCAGATTACACTATCCTGCTCAGTGACAAACGTGAAGACACCTGATGGAGAAAAGACTTGCATTCGCAAAGAACACTGTCTCAGCTGATCCGAGACGAAATCTCATTAGGGGACCTGTAATCCAGTCATGCCACACGTAACAATAGAATTTACGTGTTCAATAGTGCTGTCGATGTCCAATCATATTAGTACCTACATAATTTCATACGACTATAATTTCATTTCACTACATATTATATGTGAATGTCTTATGTCTCAAAATCACCAGTTCACTATCAACATGCCGCACCCATCATGTTGTAATGATATATCTTGAAAGATAATAAACTCAGTGGTAGTTTGTTTCACTCATATTTCTATTGTAATATATTCAGTGTACCTAATTGTATATGTAAACCTGCTATGAAAAAAACCTTGGGGTGGGAGGGGGGTGTATGTGCTAATTTTAACCATGGAGGGAGTTGTCAGGGGGAACCTGCCATATCAAGTGGTAAAGTAATAAAATTAAACCTTGGCATCTAACCTCGTCCGTCCCACTATTTGGGGAAACCAAGACCAGCTACCTTTACCGTTTTAAAAGCCATTTCCGGCAGTGTGCTTGTATATCAGTGGACTTAGTCTTTATTCATCCCAGGATTTAGTCTTTATTCAGCAAATAAAAGACAAGCCAACACTGTGTGCGCATTGCAGTGAAGAATTCGCTACTAGGAATGATTGAAATTCCAGCGGGAGGTAATGAAAGACTATTATCCCTGCGCTTGGAAACCTCTTGTGGGTTTGCCACCATTATTACTGCATATGCACCGACACTCTATTCCTCTGATGATGTGAAGGATTCGTTCTATGAGGAGTTAGACTCCGTGATCAAGGCAGTTCCAAAATATGACTACATTTATATGCTCGGTGATTTCAATGCTCGTGTGGGCAAGGACTCGAGATCATGGCCAGCCTGCCTTGGAAAATACAACGGTCGTATGAATGAAAATGGACAAAGGCTGCTGGAGCATTGCACCAGAAATGACCTATGTATTACAAACTCCTTTTTTGTAAATCAAAAGAGCTGCATAAGTTCACATGGAAACATTCATGATCCGGCAACTGGCACCAGCTGGACTTTATCATCACACGGAGACAACATCTGAACCATATATCATTGACTGGAAGTTACCACAGTGCTAGCTGCGATACGGATCATTCTTGATTGATTAATTGATTGATTGATGTAGGAACCGGCATCACAGCATTCGGGGCATTCTCATAAGCGCTCCGTCCCCATCCTCAGAAGCCAGCGAAGAGTTCCAACCCTAATAGTACCAGTAGCAATCTGATAATATGTGCGCCACGCCTTTACTCTAAGCGTCGACCATCGGCAAAATCCCCTCGTCACCCCACGCCGTCGCATTCTTGCTAGACCATGGTGATCCATTTGCTCCTCCGAGGTGTACACGTGATCCACAAGGCCGCAACCACGTCTGCCTTATCATGCATCAATACTCCACCAAGTTTTGCCGAGCCAGCCAATCTGTCCGCTTGTTCATTCCCCAGCATACTAGCATGCCCCGGAGAAAAAGATCCAAACGATGCCTGCCACCCGTGACTTCCGAAGCGAAGCAAGCCACTCGGCACGAAGATTGCCTGTCCTCACCCTACTCAGCATGCTTTCTGAGTCAGTTACAATCACGACTGCCTCCACCTCCATTCTTAAGTTAGATGTTATGGTATCATATGCCAGGCTCTCCTGCACCAAACGTCGCCCATTAGCCTTTGCCAAGAACCCCCAGGCACTTCTACTACCTCTCAGCACCGAACCATCTGTGTAGATAATCACATCACCCAGGCGAGCATTATCCTGAATTAGTTGCTGGATTTCCACTTCTGTGGCTTCTGCTGGCCACTCCCTGCACTCCCGGCTCAATGTGATTATAACTCTGCACAAGTCTAACTGCTCCGTTGGCACGCTGACCCACTCCTCTCCTCGCCTAATGTTCTCCAAGATACACACCTGTCTGATCGTATCCTCCGCCTGAGCCAACCATGATTTCCCTCTTATCAGTCGCTGGCCCTTAACTGCGTCCAGCGCCTCGTGCAACGGGTGATCTGTGTCAGCAGCTACTCTGAGGTATGCCTTCGCCTGCATCACCTTGAGCCTACCAGCAACAGTCGGCAAACCAAGGATGTACGGCATACACACAACTGGGGTATCTCTGGTGCATCCCAGAATGACCCACATAACCTCGTTTTGTATGGGCTCCAATCTCACCAGCTGACTCTTTGAAACAGTGAGCAGTCCTAGTCCATAATCAATCACTGAGAGGATCAAATGCTGGTATAGTTTGAAAAGCATTCTCTGCTCTATGTCCATGGCAGCCATAGTTTTGAGATCTTGTCATAATCGTCTCCACATGATCCTTGAATGACAGGTTCCTGTCAAATGTTATTTCCAGATACTTCAGTTTGTACGGATCATTCTTTGGTTGTTGCAAGGGTTAGACTCAAACCAAAGAGAATCTACACAGCTAAACACAAATCTAGCCCCAGGATTAATATTATTAACACTCGCGATCCTGAAAAGTACTTTCAATTTCAACAGCAACTTGAAGACGCTTTCACTGATACACAAGAAAATTGTACAATAAGTGAAAAGTGGAGTCAACTTAAGGAAACTCTTTATAAAACTGCCGTAGGGGTTTACGGCACAGTGTATCATAAGAGGCAGGATTGGTTTGCGGCAAAAAGCCAGACTCTGCAGCCCCTGATGGATAAGAAGAAGATAGCTCTCCTAAGAAACAAGGAACTGCCAACGCGTAACTCTCTGAGTGAGCTAAAGCAGGCTAGGAAGGATGTGCAAAAGGCCGCCCGGCAGTGTGCAAATGATTATTGGATCAAGTTATGTGAGTCCATTCAAATCGCAAGTGATAAGGGAAACATCAGAGGTATGTATGAAGGAATAAAGAAAGCCTGTGATCTAATGATCAAAAGAAGTGCACCATTGAAAACCTTGACTAGAGAAATCATCACTGATAAGAAATAGCAGATGGACAGATGGGTGGAGCACTATTTGGAGCTTTACTCAAGTGAGACCAAATTAACGGATGATGCCCTCAACGCCATAGAGGCTCTACCAACTCTTGACCACCTGAACACACTTCCCACCATAACAGAAGTTAAGCGTGAGATAAATGAACTTGCATCTGGCAAGGCTCCAGGTAAGGATGGGATTCCAATAGAGGTAATCAGGAGTGGGCAAAACACACTCTCTCTATGGATCCACCAGCTAATAGAGCTATGATGGCGAGAAGGACAAGTCCCACAGGATTTCAAAGATTCAAGCATCATAACACTGTACAAGAACAAGGGAGATCGGAGCGACTGCAACAACTATAGGGGTATCTCACTTCTGTGTATTGTTGGAAAAGTATTTTCCAGAATTGTTCCGCGCAGAGTTAAAGTCCTAGGAGATCAAGTCTACCCCGAATCACAGTGTGGCTTTCGACAGAACCGGTCTACCACTGATATGATAGTCTCATTGCGATAAATGTAAGAAAAATTCCGTGAACAGAATCAACCACTGTTTATTGCCTTCATCGACCTCACAAAGGCATTCGATTTGGTCAGTCGTGAGGGTCTGTTCAAGGCACTAAAGAAGATTGGCTGCCCACCAACCTCTTCTGTCCATTGTGGAATCGTTCCACACAGGCATGAAGGGTATAATCAAGTTTGATGGTGCAACTTCTGAAGAGTTTGAAATCAAGAGTGGAATTAAGCAAGGTTGTGTACTAGCTCCCACCCTCTTTAGAATATACTTTTCACTTCTACTGAAATATGCCTTTCGTGATCAGGATTGTGGTATATACATTCACTCACGCTCGGATGGGAGACTCTACAATGCTCAGAGATTGAAGGCCAAGACCAACATTAGGAGGGTACTGATCAGAGAGTTGCTTTCTGCAGATGATGCTGCAGTTACGACCCACTCTGAGGAAGAATTACAATGTCTATTATCTGCATTCTCCAATGCTTGTTCTGAATTTGGTTTAACAATTAGCAAAAAGAAGACACAGATTATGTCACAAGGTGCACATGGGGTAACATCAATCTTTATTGAAAACGCCGAACTAGAGATGGTAGACCATGTTACATATCTAGGATCAGTGGTAATTAGCAAATGATCCTTTATTCAGGAAATCAACATCCGGATTGGTAAGGCAGCAACAACAATGAACAGGTTAAGAAAAAGTGTCTGGGAGAACAGGAAGCTTACTGCCAAGACAAAAGTCCTTGTCTATTAAGCCTGTGTATTTAGTACTCTTCTTTATGGCAATGAAAACTGGACAACTTATTCACACCAAGAGAAACGCTTAAACAGCTTTCTTATGCGGTGTCTGCGAAGAATTCTTGGTATTAAGTGGCAAGACAAAATCACAAATACTGAAGTATTGGAAAGATCAGGTTGTGTGACGGTTTATTTCATGCTCAGTCTTCATAGACTTAGATGGATAGGACATCTTATGAGGATGGATGATGGTAGAATACCAAAGGACATCTTTTTTTGATCAATTATAGATATGCTACCAATCTCAAACCTGGACTTTATCCAAATTACACCTTCGCAAAATCAACACCTAGGAAATGAGATGCCTGAGGAGAGCTGCCAACTTAACAATCCGAGACCGAGTAAGAAATGTTACTATCAGACAGACTGTGGGATCAACACCTTGTGCCACATTTATTGAAAGACAGAAGATCAATTGGTTTGGCCATGTTGTTAGAATGCAACATAAGCAACTACCATCACTGGCCTTACATCAAAGATCATCTGCGACGAGACCACGAGGACGTCCAAGAAGAAAATGGATTGACGACATCAGAGACATTGTACAACCACAAGGAATGACACTATCCAGTGCCGTCCACCGGGCGCTGGAACGCAAATTATTCCTCCCCACGACGCTTGACGGCAGAAGTGGAAGATGATGATGATGATGATAGATGGGTAAGAGATCTCAGGGTCGGCCTCTACTACGATACAAAGATGTGAGTAAGTAGGATATGATTGATACAGGCATCGATAATGCACATTGGGAGCAAGTCGCCGCTGAACGTGTTGCGTGGAGGGCAAACATCAGAAATGGAATAAAGACAAAGGACAAAAATTATTGCAGATAAGTCACACACTGAGCGTGTGAGATGTAAGATGGTGCATGATGGTGGAAATGACCACGTGTTCACATGCACCCACTGTGAACGAACATTTACAGCGCGAAATGGCCTTATCAGTCATATTCGCTACCGCCATGGATAAATGTTATTATGCCTTTTTGAAGCACAAACTATCGTCTGTCAAGGCGACAAGGTGCTAATGATGAAATGAAAAGAAGTTGTACCGATTTTGCTTGCTTGTGTTGGGAGCGTCGGGGGAATGAACCCGCACCCTCTACAAAGCCTGTGTGAGAGATAACATTGGCACCCTGCCTTACCTTAACACTTAACTTCTGTTATGGTTGGAGGTGTGTCCAGGTGGTCAAGAGTTAGTATAGCCTCTATGGCGTTGAGGGCATCATCCGCTAGTTTGGTCTCACTTGAGTAAAGCTCTAAATAGTGCTCTACCCATCTGTCCATCTGCTGTTTAATATCAGTTATGATTTCTCCAGACAACGTTTTCAATAGTGCACTTCTTTTGATCATTGGACTATAGGCTTTCTTTATTCCTTCACACATGCTTCTGGTGATTCCTTTATCACTTGCAATTTAAATGGACTCACATAACTTGATCCAATAATCATTTGAACACTGCCTGGCAGCCTTTTGCACATCCTTCCTAGCTTGCTTTAGCTCACTCAGAATGTTACGCGTTGGTCTTTCCTTGTTTCTTAAGAGAGCTATCTTCATCTTATCAATCAAGGGCTGCAGAGTCTGGCTGTTTGCTGCAAACCAGTCCTGCCTCTTTTGATCCACAGTGCCGTAAACCCCTAAAGTAGTTTTATAAAGAGTTTCCTTAAGTTGACCCCACTTTTCATTTACTGTACAATTTTCTGGTGCATCAGTAAAAGCGTCTTCTAGTAGCTGTTGAAACTGAAAGCATTTTTCAGGATCGTGAGTGTTAATAATATTAATCCTGGGGCTAGATTTGTGTTTAGCTGTGTAAATTCTCTTTGGACTCAATCTAAACCTTGCAACAACCAAAGAATAATCCGTATCACAGACAGCACTGTGGTAACTTCGAGTCAATAATATATGGTTCAGATGTTGTCTCCGTGTGATGTTGAAGTCCAACTGGTGCCAATAGCCGGTTCTTGGATGTTTCCATTTGACCTTATGCAGCTCTTTTGTTTTAAAAAAGAATTTGTAATACATAGGTAATTTCTGGTGCAATGCTCCAGCAACCTTTGCACATTTTCATTCATTCGACCGATGTTGTATTTTCCAAGGCACACTGGCCATGAACTCGAGTCCTTGCCCGCACGAGCATTGAAGTCATTGAGCATATAAATGTAGTTAGATTTTGGAACTGCCTTGATCACGGAGTCTAACTCCTCATAGAACGAATCCTTCACATCATCAGAGGAATCGAGTGTCGCTACATATGCAGTAATAATGGTGGCAAAACCACAAGAGTTTGCCAAGGGCAGGGATAATAGTCTTTCATTACCTCCTGCTGGAATTTCAATCCTTCCCAGTAGCGAATTCGTCACTGCAAAGCTCACACCGTGTTGCCTTTTTTCTGCCTGCCCTCTACCATTCCAATAAAATGTGTAATTGTATTCCCTGAGTGACCCTTCCTCGGCGAGGAGAGTCTCCTGCAGGCCAGCAATATCAATGTTAACGCGATTGAGTTCGGCATCAATCACATCCGTTTTTCTCAAATCGTCAATATTGGTCAAGTCAGTGGAAAATTCTGGACACATAGTTCTCACGTTCTAGGTTGCAAGCCGTAGCTTTAGGTTTCTATTTTTTTTTTATTAGTACCTGGTGCATTGGTTTTACAGCCTGCGTTTTAGATTTTATCCTAGCCCCAAGCACACATTGAAGCAGGCAGGCTGTGGCGAATCAGCACCCAATTGGCGGGGGCTACCCAGCTTGAAGCGGGCGGTAGTTAATCCGTGACACTTGTAGGTGTCTCCCACCGTCAGAGGCAACGCGTGGCGCCCCATGTCTACGCCAATTGACAGGGACTTATAAGTTATAACCCGTAACAGTTGCCTCTCGCTTTGATTCTGAGATCGGTTATGACCAGGGATGGAGTTATTGCCTCTCCATAGCACAAAGCCTGGGCTAAAATATAGAGACCATGTGTTGCTCATGCAGCATGATCCCTCTCCCGGCCTGCCTAGTTCACTCCAGAGGAAAGGTAACACCTCTATATCTGGAACAAGACAAGCTGCAAAAGCTGCCGGATCAGCAAAGCAATGCTTTAACTGTCCACCTGTCGGAGCTTCGTTCCTAGACCAGCCGCCAACCAAGGATTAGGGTCTGGTCTCCCCTGCCATGACATTTAGTCTTTAAGCTGCATTTCCTCGCACCAGGGTAAGGCTTGTACCTCCCAATCGCGCTCTTCCGCCCGAAGCCGTTGGCACAATGTGAGGTGTCGGGTTTGGTAAGCGCCGCCCAACGTTCGGCGCTAACAGAAAGCAGGTAGTACCGTCTACTGTTATACGGTAGCTCAGTCATATCTGACTAAGACCTGACACCAGATAACTCAATTAGCTAACAAATATGAGATCCACATTAATACTCTAATTAGCACTTATGGCAATTTGGTTGCCCATCCGGGATGTAAAGAAAACATAAATCGGAGAGCTTGATGACAACCGGTAAGATCGAGAGGAAGCGAACAAGGGGAAGGCAGAGAAGTAAATACCCGAATGGCCTGGCCCCGTGGTACTATCGATACAAGAACGCCGAGATAATCCACGACTCTGTGATCGAGTGAGATGGCGGAACATGACTACTCACGCTTATCGGCAAGGCACATCATGATGAACGAACGAACGAACGAAAGTCTTTATTTTCAAAGGGTTAAGAATTGGGCACGCAGGCCCGTCTGACATTCTGCCCTTCTTCTCTATTTCCTCTCGTACATTCTTTCATTCAACATCACTTATGAAGCAAATTTTGACAACAAAAGAACAATAGCATTAAAACGCTGAAAAATAATCAATAACAAATGACTCACTGAGGCAGTGTTTAACACGGGCATTATAAATACCTATAGAGGGTGTAACGTGCCATACATAAGGGAATGTTTTTTGGCTAGTTGTCGTTTGAGATAAGTTACCATTATTGTCTTTTTGTGTTTTTGTTTATGGGGGAATGTAGTCTGTACTGAGGTAGTGTTCAAACAGGTTGCGAATGTATGTATAATGATTGGTGGTGTCTTTGATTTCTTGTGGAAGATTGTTCCACAACTGAGCGGCAGAGTATGCTAAGCTTGTTTTATATAAGTCTATCCTAGGTTTAGGGACATGAAGTATATTTAGTCGTTCGCTATGTCTAGCGTTATATTTAAACAATGGCCAAAGGTAGCTTGCAGCATTTTGAAATAGGATTTTGTGAATTAGTTTGGCCTTATTAAAAAGTAGACGCTTGTGGAGTGGCAGAAACCGAAGACGTTTATGTAGGTTAGAATTGTCGGTAAGCTTTTCGCATGATGATGATGCGTAGGGAAGTAAAAGATATTTTTACAAAGATGTAAGGTGGATTGACATATGATACTAGGTCCATATTTTCGCTCGCTAGTTGATGTGGTCAATATCACAGCGGAAGACTTTACTTCCCAAGACGTTTTCTGGTAGACATTTTAGGCTGGGTCGACTATGATGCCAAGGCTAATTATTTAAACTTCAGATGACCCTGATGAGGATCTCATCCATGACCAAGAAGCCATCACGGCTTGCGACTAGCCATTACACTTGTGCACTCCCCGCTAGTCCCACTGATTGTTTTTTCATAAAGATTTCCAAGTTTAAAATTAGCATCATCATTTTCCACTTCTACCGTCAAGTGTCGTTGGGAGGATCAATTGGCTCTCTAGCACCCATTGAGTGGCATTGGATAGTGTCCTTCCGTGTGCTTGGTCAATGTCTTTGAAGCCGTCATTCCATTTTCTTCTCGTGAGAGCTCTTGCCATCGTAGCTGATATCCTTTGATGTAGGGCCAGTGCTGGTAGTTGGTCGTGTTGCATTCTAACGAGATGGCCAAACCGTTTGATCTTCTGTCTTTCAATATATGTAGCACAAGGTGTTGATCCTACTTTCTGTGTCATAACACAATTTCTTATTCTATGTCGAATAGTTTAAAAATAATAATAAAATAATAAACAGTGCATACTTTGTGTGCAGGTTGTTAAGAGAAATGATCTTGAATACATAGTGACAACTGTCAAACTTGATGAGAAAAGATCAAGGTGAAGGAAAACAGATACATAATTAGATGGCGTAGCCAACTGACATATCATCATCATCATCATGTACCTTGCCGACTGGCTTCGACGATCATGCTTCCCCTAATTTTGAGATCGCCAACGGCATGTATTAATTTGTGTGCTGAATCATTTCACTGCAGTTAGACAAGGCTGTGAAGCATTTTCTCCAACTGTCTACCGCTGTCTCCATTTCCACAACCGTTCCAGTTGTCTTGTCCTGTCTATGTCCTACCCAACACTTTGACAATGTTCGAACATTTTGTCTTCTCACTATGTGCCCAGACATAATGATTGCCTCTTTCTGATGTGTATGATAAGGTGTCTTTGCCACTTAGCCTCCCTCAAAAATGTCCACAGTGTTATTTTCGGCTGTCCTAGCATTCTTCTTTAAAGTCTCATTTCCAAAACCTCTAGGACAATATTCGCTTCTTTACTTATTGTACAGGATTCGTAGCCATATATTAGAACTGGTTCTATGTACCTGCAAGAAATATTTTTCTGACTTCCAATGACAAGGTCTTAGTGATTATAGTGTTCTTCATTTGACAGACTGCAGTTTGTGCTTGACTTATTCTGTTCATTATCTCTGTATCTGGCACAATCAGATCCATGATTCTGTTGACTGTGAATATGTGAGATAGCGGTCTATGGTCGCTCAGCCACCTAAGGCTAGAGGAAAGATTTCATTGAACCGGGGTTTGTTCTAGATGGCTTGGCCTCTTTCGTCAGAGCGCTCTGAAAAAAGCACGAACTCCACAATTTCATACAATATCAACCTGGAGCCTCGGAAAAACTACGCTCATGAACCGAATGACCCAGTCCGGAATCGAACCCACAACAGTCGGAGCTCGAGGCAGGCGCCTTAAGCTCTTTGCCACGGAAATTGTTTGAGGTGTTACAAATGAATACATTAGTCCACAGTGTACCTTTCCATAAACGTTGTCGAGTGTCGATAGATTGGAAATAGCTGGTTCATTTCTGAGCTTATATTTCATCTGTACAGAATATATATGAGACAACATTACCAACACGCGTATACTTCTAGAAGCATCAACAACCTTTCAATTCATCATCATAATGTAGGAAGATCTATGCATCATATATAAGATACAACGTTACCAACACGCGTATACTTCTAGAAGCATCAACAAACTTTCAAGTCATCATCATAATTTAGGAATACCTATGCAGAAAGTCCCACACAAAACGGCCCACCGCAAAGACTCTTGGTATCTTTTTAGTTGCGCAAATTATGTTCATGTCAATGGTGCCGGCTGTGTGGTATGTCCACCGCTTTACTACTCTACCCGTGCATGGCCTTCCAGACAAAATTTCGTTCATTGATATTCTTTCTAGTGTTTCATCACGTTGATGTGGCCACAGTTGGTTAGTTTTTGACACTTTTATGTATCAGCTCTTGAGGTTTACACCTCTTACGAAATGGGTCTCACGTGGATATGTGGAGCACTCCAGCAAAGCCTAAGTCATGTTCTACATAACGTCGCTGCCTTCGCCGAGATGAGGGAGGAGGGTTGGAGGAAATCTTCTGAAGAACTCAAGAGAATCATCTTGTTGTGATCCATGCCGGTGTAAAGGCACAGCAAATGTTGATGGCAACAGTTGAAGAAGAAGAAGAAGAAGAAGAAGAAGAAGAAGAAGAAGAAGAAGAAGAAGAAGAAGAAGAAGAAGAAGAAGAAGAAGAAGAAGAAAGAAAGAAGAAGAAGAAGAAGAAGAAGAAGAAGAAGAAGAAGAAGAAGAAGAAGAAGAAGAAGAAGATGAAGAAGAAGAAGAAGAAGAAGAAGAAAGAAGAAGAAGAAGAAGAAGAAGAAGAAGAAGAAGAAGAAGAAGAAGAAGGAGAAGAAGAAGAAGAAGAAGAAGAAGAAGAAGAAAAAGAAGAAGAAGAAGAAGAAGAAGAAGAAGAAGAAGAAGAAGAAGAAGAAGAAGAAGAAGAAGAAGAAGAAGAAGAAGAAGAAGAAGAAGAAGAAGAAGAAGAAGAAAGAAAAAGAAGAAGAAGAAGAAGAAGAAGAAGAAGAAGAAGAAGAAGAAGAAGAAGAAGAAGAAGAAGAAGAAGAAGAAGAAGAAGAAGAAGAAGAAGAAGAAGAAGCTGTTTCCTTAGCTGTTCCTTTCCTTTCTTAGATAAATTTATTCTCAATCATAGTCACATTATCCCCAAATACCAATGTGATAGTGTTTCATCTCTTCCACCACGAATTCTGTCCTTCCTCGGTGTTCATGATTAATGTCGGGCCCTGGAAGCATTGAATATGTGGTTCTTTTCATAAGATTAATGATTTCCAAGGACAGGATGTTGTAATCAGGTGGTAATAGTGTCATTGATATGCGGCTGTGCTGAGAATGGCATTAACGTGTTCGGATTAGGTTTCGATGCTTGCACTCGTCACTTGCTACATGAGGCAAAGACTGACCGCCTATTTCTCTGTGCACTCTATAAAGAGTGTTGGACCTAACACATGACAAGCTCCCAGCAGTTTCCGGCTAGGGGACACGTTCTCGTGTTGTTCCTCTTGTCGATGACATACCCACAATCTGTGGAGAAATCATGGCCACAGCAGGTCTAGCCCTAGGCAACCCGTGACTGTTGTGCTGAATCGTGCTTAACCTGGTTATACCATAATATGCCTCGCTACAGATACGCAAATTCAGTACCGATCTGGATTTTACATTTACTGAAGGTAAGTGTGAATGCAGGCAGACACAACAATGAACAGTAAAGATAAATAGACAAAAGGACAGACAGACAACCCAGCAAATACGCAAACAGACGAGATTAATAAATGGATAGATGGATGGAAGGATGAATGGGTGGATGGATGAATGGGTGGATGGATGGATGGATGGATGAATGGATGAATGGGTGGATGGATGAATGAATGGATGGGTGGATGGATGAATGGGTGGATGGATGAATGGGTGGATGGATGAATGGGTGGATGGATGAATGGGTGGATGGATGAATGGGTGGATGGATGAATGGGTTGATGGATGAATGGGTGGATGGATGGATGGGTGAATGGGTGGATGGATGAATGCACGAACTGAATTATGAATGGATGGATGTATTGCTGGAGAAATATATGTCTGTCTGTCTGTCTGTGTGTGTGTGTGTGTGTGTGTGCCTATAAGGAAAGGGTGAATGGATATGTAAATAAATGGATGCGTTGTGAGTGTACTGATATACTGACTGGACATTTATGAAAGCACTAATGCATGAAAAAATGTACTTTCCTTTGCAAGTGTAGTTTCGATATTCACGATTTCCCACGCATCTTGATTGGCTGTAGTGTGGTTTTCGATTCCAAAGTACTTAGCGGCGCTGTAAATTGTGTTTTGGTACGTCTGTCGAAAGGTTTCTTTCCTAAACTGTCGTATATACTGGTATATATTTAACCACAGCTCCGGAACGGAAACCTTGATATTGCGGAGAGAAATGAACAACAGCAGTTGCAAGTAAAAGAGTAATTAGAGTATCTGCTGAACTGTATTACAGCAGCAACAGCAGCAAATGCAGAAATAATAACAACGAAATCATGCATATAACAGATACATAGCAGCCACAAAACTACAAAGATTCGCAAACAAAGACATCAGAAGTACAACAGCAACATCAGTAGCAGCAGAACAACAACAGCAACAACAACATCAACAACACAACAGTAGCAGCAGAACTACAACAATAGCAACAACTTCAGAAAATGGCCAAGAACAACAACAGTACAACAACACTAGTAACGACTACAACAGTTCAGCCACAACAGCATTAACATGTAGCTTTCAGAGAGCTGAAACAACATCAACAGTAGCAGCAGAGCTACAACAGCATTTGAAAGTGTGAATGGCATCTTGTCGTCTTGATAGACGATAGTTTGTAAACTGGGGTAATACCTCTAGATTGCAAAAGCCTGGGTTGAAATTACAGACCACGTATTGCCCATGCAGTATGATCCCTGTCTCGGCCTGCCTAGTTTACTCCAGAGACAATGCAACACCTGTATGTCGTGAATAAGACAAGCTGCAGCAACTGCCGGGTCAGCAAAGTAATGCTCTAACTGCCCGCCTGTCGGAGCTTCCATCTTAGTCCTGTTACTGATCAAGGCTTAGTTCAAGCCTGGTGTATCCTGCTCTGACATTTAGTCTTTAGATTTCATTTCCTTGCACGTGTGTAAGATGTGCAGCCATATAACCACACCAAACTCACATCTGTAAATTATTTCTTCTAAAACAATTTTTTTAAAATAACAAAGGGGCGGTGGGGGGGGGGGGGCGGGGGGGGGGGGGATGGGGGTTAAGTGAAGAAAATCGACTTCATTGCACCAGGTTTTATCCCCCATATGGTCCAGTCATTTTTCCGCAGACCGGATTGCCGAAAACGTCACACAGAGATAGAACTCCGTAACTTCAGCATCACACCCCCACACGCCCCTCCCCCCTCCCTTTCTCCACCTACGAGGATCTCGAAATATTCCAAGCAACAGTCTTGAATGACGAAATTCCGAAAACGAGGCAACTCTCTCTCTCTCTCTCTCTCTCTCGCTCTCTCTCTCTCTCTCTCTCTCTCTCTCTCTCTCATCACTCTCTCTCTCTTAACTTTCTCTCATCTCTCTCTCTCTCTCTCTCTCTCTCTCTCTCTCTGTCTCATTTCTCTATCTCATTTCTCTCTCCCATATCTCTCTCATTTATTCCTCCCATTTCCTCTCATCTCTATCTCCATCTTTCCTATATCTTTTATTCTCCTATCTCTCTCATCTCGCTTTCATCTCTCGTCTCCTTTCTCTCATCCTTTCTTATCTCTCAATATCTCTCTCTCTCTCTCTCTCTCTCTCTCTCTCTCTCTCTCTCTCTCTCTCTCTCTCTCTCCTTCTCCTATCGATGTGTAAAACTCACCACCAGCCAACGTCTATATGGTCTGTGCCTATTTTAAACGTGCCAACGAAAATGAAGGCACGGATAGTTTAAACAATGGCTGCACCCCAAGTTGAATGGCTTTGAATAGAAATGTTTCCAGATCAAATTCGTCTGCTGTGCAATTGTCACATGTAAGAGGCCACCCACCGAAGGTTTCGTTCACCACTCTGATAATATCTTTAAACTTAGTAGCTCCTTTCGCTATTGGAATAAATCATGAATAGTCAACGATACGAATCTCTTTACAGACAAGGAATATGCATAGTCGTCGTTTGTTTGGCATCTTCTAAGCAATTATATATATATATATATATATATATATATATATATATATATATATATATATATATATATATATATATATATATATATATATATATATATATATATATATATATATATATATATATAAAACAGAGTGTATGTTTGTTGGTTTGTGGGTCTTGGATGCGTTCGATAACGGTACATCCGATTGAGATGAAATTTTCTACACGTCTTCCTTTCATTCCTGTGCAACCGACTATAATAATTTCTTAATGTAAAATCTTCTACTTATTTAATAACATTTACTTTTCCATTTTCATTATATAATGTCTATATAGCAGGGGGACTTCACTCTAGAAAGTTATTTCAAGGGGCATAACTTTTAATAACATTTCTATATACTTTATAGTCATATTGTTGGACTTACCTGCACTATTGTTAAACTCTTTGTCTATAGTTATTTTTAGGCATATGAGTTATATTAAATAATAATATAATCTTTAAGGTATTTTTAAAGTTTGCATAAAAATAATGCATTATGCATAACATTTTAACCCATCTTTTTCTGCTTACAAAACTTATCAACTGTCATGTCGGAGATTAAAAACAGTTTTCATTAAAAATAATGAATGGTGTGTGGAAGGACATTCTTTTAAGTTACTGTGCGCCAGGAGCTGGGCGAAACCACGCCGGGTCAGATAGATAGACAGATAGTCGGGAACGGAAGCTTATTTGACTACTTATATGAATGAATTAAATGACATGCTCCCCACCAGGGACTGGGTGAAGCCGGGCCGGGACAGACAGACAGACAGATAGACAGACAAACAGATAGTCGGGAACGGGAGAGCTTATATGACTACTTATATTAATTAAATGAGATGCTCCCCACCAGGGACTGGGTGAAGCCGGGCCGGGTCAGCCAGACAGACAGA
Source organism: Cepaea nemoralis (assembly GCA_014155875.1). Taxonomy (NCBI): domain Eukaryota; kingdom Metazoa; phylum Mollusca; class Gastropoda; order Stylommatophora; family Helicidae; genus Cepaea; species Cepaea nemoralis. The sequence goes on from JACEFZ010026405.1 coordinate 244,438, forward strand.
CAGACAAACAAGCAGACAGACAGACTGATAGATAGATAGATCCCCTCCAGGGCCTGGGCGAAGCCGGGCCGGGTCAGCTAGTATATATATATATATATATATATATATATATATATATATATATATATATATATATATATATATATATATATATATATATATATATATTATTTTTTAGCATTTCCTTTTTATAGGACTTAGCTGTCAACACCAGCATCTTTCAGCTGTATGTTGATCTCTTGGCAAGATTACGCTCAGTAGTTTGCCATTGCTTTCTGAGCGGCCGGCTCACATACCCCGTAAGTTACCGATGCGATTCGAACCACTGCTGATTTGAACCGTCATCACGTTACCTGGCGAGAGTATACGAGATTACGGAGAAAAGTCATAACCTCTAAGCCAAGAAGCCGGCATATATATATATATATATCCATCTATCATGTGCCATGCCGGTAAGCGTGGGCGGTCATGTTCTGCCATCTCACTCGATCACCAGAGTCGTGGATCAGCTCCGTGTTTCTGTCTCGACCATGCCACAAGGCCAAGCCATCCAGGTACTTGCTTCTTGGTCTTCCCCTTGGTCTGTTCCCCTTGATCTTACCAGTTGTCACCAAATTCTCCAATCCATTTCTTCTCATAACAGGCCAAAAAAATTTTGACTGTCTACGTCTAATTTCTCTAATCAATTTACGATCTTCATTTGTTTCTTGAAGGACTTGTTCATTGGTCTTTCTGGCTGTCCATGGTATTCTTTGCATTTTCCTCAGAAACCACATCTCTACAGCCATCAGATGTTTTTCAGCCTGACTGCTCATTGTCCACGCTTCACATCCATATAAAAGTACAGGTTCATATATATATGTAATATAATAAAAACGTCCCTACCCTTTCCTATTTATGGACTCCCTTAAAAATAAACAAACCCTTACAATTACTGTTTAAGTAACTTACTTAATGTAGGAGAAAATAAAACAGCGATAGACTGACCGTGGCACAGCTAAATTTATTTTGGCTTGTTTTCTCTCCCGTACCTGGCCAATCCTGGCGAGGGGGAAAACAAAGACTGAAGCGGCCATTTCTAGTCAAGAGAACACACAAGAAAGTCGACCTTTCCCTTCGGGGAGAAGGTATTTTGCCTTAAAAACATGATTCTCTTCAAGCTAAGCTATTGAAGAGAAGCAGGTGGTGGTTGAATGTGGTGGGACTATATCACTAAACCTGGATCCTGGGTCAACAGCCAGAAAGTGAATGTCCTAACCATAGTCTGCATCTAGAAATACCCATGGACTGCTGCGCTCAATAGCTCCATAGCGAGCAACAGATAAATTAGAAGACAACTGACTGGGTGAGTGATTAAGTCCTATTTTAGTAGGAATATCCAGGATGGACTTCAAGATCTAATAATCTACAAAGATGAAGATCATCAGAGTACTGACAACAGTGTATCGTTTGCGTTACTTCTGAGAAGTATCACCTATGGCCTCATCATTCAACCAAGTCAGTGAAACTGGGACAATCCTTCTTCAAGTTACTAAAACTAACAACAGTGAGTAACCTTCAACTGTTGGTTGGATTACCAAGTTAATATCCACAATGGATAAGTCTTCGAAAGAACATCTCACAGCTGCAACAGTCAAACATAAGGTTCCAGCCATGTAACACCCAGTTCTAGCTATGAACACCCACTCAAACAAATGGGGAGAAGACACTGAACCACATAAGCCAATACAACCAAGGTACAAACTTAATATCATCTGAAACATAACTACGAAACCAGATTACCTCAAGGTTCCAAACCCTGAACCCCATCAGATAAAAGACCATATGAAAGCAGCTAAATGTCTCTACATCAGCAACAAGAGGAATCATCCAATTGTTTGCAAACCTGTTACTGTGCTGGATTTATTCATCTTTGGATATATGTAGGTATAGATCAATTGTGGCCCTAGTCACAGATACTACCATGAGATGCCTCTCAGTCATATAAAGTTCTACACTGGACTAGATAACAACGACTAACTCTTTGCTGGTCCAATGTCAACCCAAATGCCATGGGTTATAGACTCGCGACTTGGTGGGTGTAAAATCTTTGTTGAACTACTTGGGATTCTGATATTAAAAGCAGAGCAGCTGAATGGACGTCTACTTGGCACCATGTATGGTGAGATGGTAAAGTACCTTCTGCAGAGCTTAAGTGGAAATTCCGGAAAGTTAGACCAACCTGAGGCCCCAAATTTCAAAAAAAGACACCGAGCCTACTGCAACAGAGTACTCGAATATTCTAGCCCGCGGAGGGATTTGTGATTGTGTGTAATTTCTATTTTGGATTATAAAGTATGATTTGCACCAGCCAATTACCAGTGACTAAATAGTAAGAACATAACTGAGTGCATTAATTCGGTACCCAGATAATGGGGAAAAGGATCTAATCGACAGCAAAGGTGAACCCATAACCGCACACCAGGAGATAGACTCGATTAATTAATTTAATTAGTACAAAATGCTGTTTATGTGTTGGTATTTTTTTCTGAAGGTAACAGGTCAGTAGTTTTTTTTTTCCAATGGTATAGATGGTATAGTATTTTGACACCAACTCATTATTTTTAACAATGAGAGAATGGTAAAAGGTGTCAGAAACATGTTATGTTGGGTTCTATTTAATATCTTTATTTGCCTTAATTATGAGGGGAAATGAAAGTAGACCCAATTTGTGGTTGCTGTGTTGTTTGTAATAACATTGTTGTTTTTTTTTGGTCACTGGGTACTATGTTGTAATACTACACATCATTCCCATGCCTGTCTGAAAATGCATAGTGTTTATTACACATCTATATATATGTAACTGCAGATCTTGAGTTAATACCTGAACTGTTTGTCCAAAAGTGTTGTGTACATCAAGTAAATGTGGTGTCCAACAAGTGGTTGTTTATATGTTGTGAGCAATCAATATCCTTCTAGCACTATAGATAATGTAAAGGGTGATGAAGTGGGAAGGGAAACCTACACACAGATGCCATTGTTTCAAGGATTGAACTCTTTTCTCCTGGGATTTGTGGTAAATATCCCTGATCACCCTGCATTCTAACCAGTGACCAGAGAATCAATAAAACCCCCTAGACATTTTAACGAATATTCTCAGGAATTAAAATCCACATCCCACATGTGTGGGCAACGTCCGTGAATTTAAAACTCATGGTAAACATCACAAATGGTGTATTATTGTGGGTATATGAATTCAGGGAAAACCTCTCGCAGGTAAACCAAGTCACTTCAGAATGTTATAGTGTTAGTAACAGACCTAATCACTCATTAGTATGAGCTGAGTCAAGTGTTATAGTGAACCCATAATGGCTCAGATAAATATAGGTTTTTTTTGGTACAAAACTGTTCACAGGTAATATCTTGATTCTGGTAGATGCATCATGTAGTTGGTTGTTGGGTATGAGATTTTTTTTTAAAACTCATATTTTATATCTTATTGATGGGAAACTAAGTCCAGTAATGAACCTCCAGTAGTAAGGTCTCTGGGATGGTAAACTCACATAAGATAGGTAATTCAGTGAATGTTTAGAATTCATAGTCATTCCCATTTGATGTTTGAGGTATGGTTCTGCTACTCTGATATTCTCTTTAAATGGTTTAAAAGTGGTGTAGTCATGAACACACTACTATATTATGTATCCATAAGGTTTATGTTCCTACATATGAATCATGTGTTAATTAACTATTTTGTCATTGATTATCATTGTATTTTCATGCTTGATCTGCTTGTATAATTCATGTAATATTGAAAAGTTACCAAGGCAGCAGAGAGTGATAGACAATTTTATAGATAATTAGGACAGATAAGTTAAAAATCCAATAAATTTTTTTAAGGGAAAAATTTAATCAACAAATGATGATTCAGTAGGACAGTAAATAATACCTGAGAGATGAATTAAACCAGGGGAAAATAGCAGTAACTAAAGTAAATGAACTAATGGTAAGGCCAAAACCACCACTTGCAAAAATGTAGACATAGTTAATGGAAGGGAAGGAATATTGTAAGAATTTGCAGTATTTAGGGGCACCCTAATTTAATCCTCTTTCATATAACATAACATGTTCTACAACACCGGTAGTAAAGTAAAGTGAATAAATGATGGATACTTAGGAAGAAAAGCCATACCGACACTTATTCTACTCCACCGGTGATATGAGTAGTATTATTAACTAACTCAGATGGCCCATATGTTAATAAATAGGGTCAACCAAAATATTCACCTGGTGATGTAAGTGAAACTGATCAACTCACTTACTGACCCAACAGAATATAAGGTATTTCTTTAAATTATCCACCCCGATTCCATTATTAATGGTAGCGGAAACAGACCGTATAGGTATGTAAAAGGTATAATTAAAGAATTAACTTAAGAAATTGGAATTTCAAATAAACTTCAGGAGATACCGGAAAAAATCTGTGCCAATCTCTAGTAAGAGACTGAACATTTCAGATATTGGCTCCTTAACTTTGAAATTTACAGTTTAACCTCACTAAGTGAAATGTTCACTATGAGTAGTCCTCATCAAAAAGAGGAATGAAACAACCTTTTAGTTAGCGATTAGCTTACGTAAAGTTATTTCAGTAATTGCCTAACTAACATTAATATTCTCATAAGGGAAGAATTAAAAAGGGCAAATAAAGGGTACAATAGAGGCGCGCGACTCAATTGTATTTTCTTTAAAACTAACCGAGTAACTAAATTCTAGATAATGCTCGAAGCCTACTAATAGGTAGGATGAATCAGAAATCAATCGCAAGACGAAACAGATTTCTACATCTCAGTTCTGATTTGGATGATATGCCAGCATTAAATATGTGAAAGCAGATCCAGACTAACAGAGATTAGCTTAAATAACTGATACGAATCAGTAAAAGCAACAATTAAATAAACAACTCTTGAAATAGATGCTGTTTATAGATAGGACGAACCCCTTGACGTAAAGACAGAGGAAACGCCTAAAACTTATACAGTGAACCCATGCTAGAAAAATGGAATATAGCTGTGTAAAAACCAAGCAAATTGGAGCATATAGCTGAAGAATTGCTTGATAGTTTACTAGATTAGGAATTTCAATCAGGAATCCAGCTAGTAAATTATATAACAGTTCAAAGATAGACCTTAGTCAATCTAAATAAATCCAGAGTTTCCACGTATTAAACGGATGAAAACAAAACTGGAGAGAAACATTAAGAGTACCTTACCTGTTATCTTGAGGACACAACTCAGGAGACGCCAGTATGAGAGGGATATACAGATGTAATAGTAATTTTACAAAGACTAGTAATCCACATCCATAACTGGAAAGTGAACCAGCAACTTGATTGTCTGGAAGACTATCACAGGAATCACATAAAAGGGGCTTTTAACTTCTCACTGAACTGATTATATATAGTAGGAGACAATACGTCTGAACCTACATAACAATGTATGTTGCTAAGTTGAAAATAGTCTAAAACCTGGAGGGAGGCAGACGACGATCAATGTACGCCAAGCGACGCAAAATTGCTCGTAATTCAACACCAAAGCAACAAATACAGAGTGAAACTCAAACACATCAGTTAGAATTACTAATAAGGATTCTAGCGTAAAATAGATCTAGGTTAGAAGGAAAAGCAGAGATAGTAAGCTAAGAATTACTTCATTTCTGATAGATTCATGTTCCCCGGAATATTCGGTTCCGAACGGAAATCTAGAAAAGTTGGACCTTGTTTACATGTTAGACGAGATTCTCCGGGTAAACCCGCAAGAGAAAGGGACACCACTGTAATCAGTAGTTATCAAAACTGATCGGAAAATCCCATAACTCGACTAATAACCCAAACACATGATGTGTTGGATGAAAATGTATTCAACAGGAACCATCTTTAGCTTCCTTTAAATATCAGATCTATAGTTAAAACAAACGTCTAACTTACAGGGAGACGGGCGAGTTTAATATGCTATCAGTAGACGCAGAATTAACCGTCGGTTTTAACATAATCTCAAGATTAATAATCTAACGAGAGAGGAATCAAGCTGGTATATATCCCAACTAGTCATGCTTAAGTTAGCAGTGGTTACACGTAGACCATAAATGAACTACAAGGAGAGAAGAGACTTTCTGCTGGGAAAAGAATCTGAGGGGAGTGGACGCACAAAACCCAGAATCAGCAAAATGCAGATGTTAGGTTTCTTAATAACCCATGTAGAAGTACTCAGGACTTTCTCCAGTTCTTAACGCCAGACTAAATATATTGGGAAAAGAAATTCAGCAAATGATCTCATATGAACAGTATCATCAGGCTATTGCAAGCTTAATGATGATATTTCAATTGCTTCAAAAAGTCGGTTTGATGCAGACAAACTAGTACTTGAAAGTAACAAATTATCAGATAACCACTCATATTTCAAACAATAGCTGACAACAGTGGAGAGGGTACTACACTTTTTCACTAAAAGGGAAGTAAGCCTTTAAGGTTATGCCAGTTGTCGTGACTATAAGAAAATGGACGTGGCCCTGATAGATTATCTAACATAGGGAAGTAATGTAGGAAATTACAAAGGGATGGATACTAGGTGAGTCAATGTAAAGACGGAAATTGTAGAGTACTACTTGACCATTTATTTTCTGAAAGAAATCAATGGCTTAAATGGGGGAGGCGTGTAATATAATAAAAACGTCCCTACCCTTTCCTATTTATTGACTCCCTTAAAAATAAACAACCCCTTACAATTACTGTTTAAGTACTTACTTAATGTAGGAGAAAATAAAACAGCGATAGACTGACCGTGGCACAGCTAAATTTATTTTGGCTTGTTTTCTCTCCCGTACCTGGCCAATCCTGGCGAGGGGGAAAACAAAGACTGAAGCGGCCATTTCTAGTCAAGAGAACACACAAGAAAGTCGACCTTTCCCTTCGGGGAGAAGGTATTTTGCCTTAAAAACATGATTCTCTTCAAGCTATTGAAGAGAAGCAGGTGGTGGTTGAATGTGGTGGGACTATATCACTAAACCTGGATCCTGGGTCAACAGCCAGAAAGTGAATGTCCTAACCATAGTCTGCATCTAGAAATACCCATGGACTGCTGCGCTCAATAGCTCCATAGCGAGCAACAGATAAATTAGAAGACAACTGACTGGGTGAGTGATTAAGTCCTATTTTAGTAGGAATATCCAGGATGGACTTCAAGATCTAATAATCTACAAAGATGAAGATCATCAGAGTACTGACAACAGTGTATCGTTTGCGTTACTTCTGAGAAGTATCACCTATGGCCTCATCATTCAACCAAGTCAGTGAAACTGGGACAATCCTTCTTCAAGTTACTAAAACTAACAACAGTGAGTAACCTTCAACTGTTGGTTGGATTACCAAGTTAATATCCACAATGGATAAGTCTTCGAAAGAACATCTCACAGCTGCAACAGTCAAACATAAGGTTCCAGCCATGCAACACCAAGTTCTAGCTATGAACACCTACTCAAACAAATGGGGAGAAGACAATGAACCACATAAGCCAATACAACCAAGGTACAAACTTAATATCATCTGAAACATAACCACGAAACCAGATTACCTCAAGGTTCCAAACCCTGAACCCCATCAGATAAAAGACCATATGAAAGCAGCTAAATGTCTCTACATCAAGTGGTTGTTTATATGTTGTGAGCAATCAATATCCTTCTAGCACTATAGACAATGTAAAGGGTGATGAAGTGGGAAGGGAAACCTACACACAGATGCCATTGTTTCAAGGATTGAACTCTTTTCTCCTGGGATTTGTGGTAAATATCCCTGATCACCCTGCATTCAACCAGTGACCAGAGAATCAATAAAACCCCCTAGACATTTTAACGAATCATTCTCAGGAATTAAAATCCACATCCCACAATATATATATATATATATATATATATATATATATATATATATATATATATATATATATATATATATATATATATATATATATATATATATATATAAGTCTTCATATAAACTTTGTATTGTTTGTTAAGTCTGTCCTTCCATCCATCATGTGCCATGCCAATAAGCGCCGGCGGTCATGTTTTGCCATCTCACTCGATCACCAGAGTCGCGGATCAGCTCCGTATTCCTTCTAGAGCATGCTAGGTCGTAGGTCGCCAAGCCATCCAGGTATTTACTTCTCGGTCGTCCCCTTGGTATTTTACCTTCGATCTTGCGAGTTGTCACCAAGTTCTCCAAGTCATTTCTTCTTATAACATGCACAGCACATTTTGACTGTCTGCGTCTACTGACTGAATCAGTTACGATCTTCATTTGCTTCATTAAGGACTTATTCATTGGTTTTTCTGTCTGCCATGGTATTCTTTGCATTTTCCTCAGAAAAAAAGGAAAAAATATACAATCATGTCCACAGCCATCAGATGTTTTTCAGCTTGACTGTTCAGTTGTCCACGCTACACATCCATACAAAAGGACAGGTTCTATGTTGCACTTCAAAGACTTTGTTTCTCGTTTCAGTTGATATCTTTTTATTGGTCAGTATGATTTTTCATCTTGCCCACGGCTACTTCCTTAATGGCAATTCTTATTCTAATCTCTTCAAGGCATCTCCCATCAGATGTTATTACTGTTTCGAGATAACTGTACCGATTCACATGCTTAAGAATATGCCCATTTACTTGTATGTCACATTGTGGTATAAGGGGCGTTCATTTGAAATCCGTTCGTACCGCACATATAGTCATGTGATAAGTACTGACCAATGAATAGAAGAGCAATTGCTTATCGTCCCATGATGCATAAGTTCTATTTCTTACGTTGATTAAATAGCCGGATTGATCCAAAATCCGTCCAAAGAAGCTCAAAGAGCGGTGATTCAGTTTCTTTCATTTGAAGGATGTCGACCAGTGGACATTCATCGAAGAATCCAGGTAGCTTACGGTAACAAATGTGTGTCGAAGACAACAGTGACAGACTGGGGTCGAATGTTTCGGAAAGGACGCCAGGTTACGACAGATCTTCGACGGCCGGGTCAAGCGCATATTGTTGCAAAAAAAAAACAACCATCGCCAAAATTGATGCAGCAGTACAGATGAACCGTTGTCGAAGCATACGTTCGCTAGCGAAAGAATTTTATGTGTCAATTGGGACAATTCAAAAGGTCATTCGTAAGAAACTGCAATATCGAAAGATGTGTTCACAGTGGTTAGACGGATGTTGACTGACCACCAAAAAAGACGAACACATGGGATGGTGTTTGAACCACTTGCTGCGTTGCAGAGTAAAGGGTGATGGATTTTTCTTCCGCATAGTGGCAGGCGATGAATCATGGTGTCACCACTTTGAGCCGAGAAGCAAAAGAGAGAGCATGCAATGGATGCATGCTGGATCACCAAAAGCCAGACAAATTCAAGATACAGGTTTCCGATTGTAAGGTTATGCAGAGCGCATTGTGTGACCATGAATGGCTATTGTTGACCGACTTTAAAGAACCTGGTGTCAACATCAGCTCTACCCACTACTTGCAATAACTAGACAAGCTGCAAAAAGCCATCAAGAATAAACGACCCGGTATGCTTTCTCGCGGTGCGATTTTGTTGCACGATAATGCTCGTCCGCGTGTCGCAAAGATTGTGCAGGAAGCATTAGCAAGGAAGACGTGGGACATTCTGCAAAATCCAGCCTATAGTCATGATTTGTCACCATGTGATTTTCATTTGTTTCGACCTCTAAAAAAGCTCTCAATGGGCAAACATTTCACACAGATGCAGACTTAATGAACGCGGTAATCACTTGGTAATCACATTCGCCTCCTACCTAAGCAATGGGATGCTTGCTTGAATGCCTACGGCGACTTCTTCTGACAAACCCATGTTGCATAATTCATTCAAAATGAATGCTTTGTTTAATTCTATCACACCCATTAATGTTTCGTTCATGCATTTGTTATAAAGTCATTGGAACGGTTTTCAAATGAACGCCCATAATATTTTCTTCTTCCCAGTGACGACTATAATATGTGTCTTTTTACTATTCAATTCTAATCCTAGTTGTTCACTGTGTGCAACAACCGCATCTACTAAATGTCGCAGATCCTGTTCATTGTCTGCAATCAAGACTGTATCATCTGCATATCTAATGTTATTGATGTATCGTCCCCCCAATGTCGATTCCTTCCGTATCTTCTATATTTCTGAAAATATTTTCACTGTACAAGGAAACAAAAAGATCTGGAGACATTACACATCCCCATCTCACACCTCTTTTAATAGGCTGATATTGACCTACATCATTATCAATTCTGATGGCGGCTTGTTTCCAATATATGTTTTTTTTTACACTTCTTAGGTCTTTTCCATCAATTTGTAGATCTTCAAGCATCCTTATCATGTCGACATGTTTCACTTTATCGAAAGCCTGATTGATTGATTGATTGATTTAGGAATCGACATCACAGCATTAGGGGCATTCCCATAAGTGCTCCGTCCCCATCCTCAGCAGCCAGCGAAGATTTCCAACACTAATAGTACCAGTAGCAATCTGATTAAAAGTCCGTCTCGCCTTTCCTCTGAGCGTTGAGCGTCGGCCAGATCCCTTCGTCACTCCTCGTTGTCTCATTCTTGCCAGACCATGGTAATCCATTTGCTCCTCCGAGGTATGCACGTGCTCCCACAAGGCCGCAACCACGTCTGTCCTTGTCATGTATCAATACTCCACCAAGTTCTGCAGAGCCAGCCAATCTGTCCGCCTGTTCATTTCCCAGCACACCGGCATGCCCCGTAGAAAAGATCCAGGCGATGCTTGTCATCCCGTGACCTCCGAAGCGAAGCAAGCCACTCCGCACGAAGTCTGCCCATCCTCACCCTCGTCAGCATGCTTTCTGAGTAAGTTACAATCACGATGTGTGTGTGTGTCGTATTCTCCATCCAGCGGAGAGCCGCAGTGACTGCCTCCACTTCCATTCTTAAGCTCGATGTTGTGGTATCATATGCCAGGCTCTCCTGCCCCAAACATCGACCATTAGCTTTGGCTATGAACCCCCAGCCACTTCTCTCACCTCTTGACACCGAACCATCTGTGTAGATAATCACATCACTTGAGTGAGCATTGTCCTGAATTAGTTGCTGGATTTCCACTTCGGTGGCCCCTGCTGGCCACTCCCTGCACTCCCGGCTCAATGTGATTATAACTCTGCACAAGTCTGACTGCTCCGCTGGCACTCTGACCCACTCCTCTCCATGCCTAATGTTCTCAAGGGGGCACACCTGTCTGATCGTATGCTCTGCCTGAGCCATCCATGATTTCCCTCTTATCAGTCGCTGACCCTTAACTGCGTCCAGCACCTCATGCAGTGGGTGGTCTGTGTCTGCAGCTACTCTGAGGTATGCCTTCGCCTGCATCACCTTGAGCCTACCAGCAACCGTTGGCAGATCAAGGATGTAACGCATACACACTACTGGGGTGTCTCTAGTGCATCCCAGAATGACCTGCATAGCTTCGTTCTGTATGCGCTCTAACTTCACCATCTGACTCTCTGAGACAGTGAGCAGACCTAATCCATAATCAATTACTGAGAGGATCAAGTGCTGGTATAGTGTGAAAATCATTCTCTGCTCTATGTCCATTGCTTATCGAAAGCCTTTGTGTAATCAATAAAGCAAAGATATAGATCTGTGTTTACTACTACAGAAATTTAAATTACTGTTCTCAGTATATGCACAGCATTTACTGTACCCTTAACCGCCTAGTAAGAGACGTATGAACCCGCTGTGAAAGTCATGATGACCATCTTTTCTTACATCAAAAGCCCTATAACGGAGAATTTCCAGGAACGGTTTAAACCACTTCATTGGGAGCATGAAACACTGACAGTTATGCTAACGATTGACTGATATAGGACACACAGATGAACACCACTTGCCGTAACGAACACAGGATTGATACATGTTCTTGGCTTTCTTCACCGCGTTCAGATCTGTAGGCTTGGGTGCTCTGGCCAGCATTTCTGGTGTGAGTTCAAACAAAAGGCGTACACTAATTAAATCAATGACACACTAGCGCTGTTTACAAGAGAAAGATTGCACATTTAATACTCTTAATTAAATCCATGACACAATCGCGTTGGTTGCAACAGAACGATTGCACATTTAATACACTTAATTAAATCCATGACACGGCCGCATTGGTTACACCAGAAGATTTGCACATATACTAATGTTTTCATGTTTTGCATATCCTTTACATGACATCGCTGTTAACATCAGCATCTTTCAGCTGATTGTTGATTTCTTGGCAAGATTACGCTCAGTAGTTTGCCATTGCTTTCTGAACATATCCCGTAAGTTACCGATGCGATTCGAACCACTGCTGATTCTCACCGTTGGCACGTTACTTACGAGAGTATACGAGATTACGGAGAAAAGTCGCTAACCTCTAGGCCAGGAAGCCGGCTGCACATATACTACAGGTAATTATATTGATGACATGGTAGCATTAGTTACAATAGAAGGATTGCTCATGTCCGATAGGATAACACGGTAGTACGGCGCCTAGAGCACTCCCCTGCCGACCCGGTGGTCTTCTGTTCGACACCCCCAAGGTGACAGATTTGATGTCTACATTGACCTGAGCTTGCGGGTAGACAGCCTAAAATGGGGTCAGGAAATGTCCTGATCAGTAAAAACGGCGGAGGTGATATTGACCACATGTCCCATGGACCCCCGGTTCTTCTTTTACCCCCCCCCCCACCTCACTCCCACCCCAGGACATAGGTTATCTAGCAACCCAATTCAAGCCCTCCTATATGTAGCTATCTTCTCGTCAGGTCTTAGTCAGATATGACTGAGAAACCCTTTCATGGTAGACGGTACTACCTGCTTTCTGTTAGCGCCGAACATTGGGCGGCGCTTACCAAACCCGACATCCCACATTGTACCAACGGATTCGGGCGGAAGAGCGCAATTGGGAGGGTATAAGGCGTATCCTGGTGCGAGGAAATGCAACCTAAAGACAAAATGTCATGGCATGGCAGATCAGAACCTAAGCCTTGGTTGGCAGCTGATCTAGGATTAAAGCTCCGACAGGCGGACATTTGGGGCATTGGTTTGTTGATCCGGCGTCTTCTACAGCTTGTCATGTTCCAGATGTACTGGTGTTACCTTTCCTCTGGAGTGAACAGGGCAGGCCGAGAGAGGGATCATGCTGCATTGGCAACACATGATCTCTATATTTTAGCCCAGGCTTTGTGCTATGGAGAGGTATAATTCCATCCCTAGTCTTAACTGGACTCGGAATCAAAGCGGAAGGTAGCATTTACGGGTTGTAAGCCATTGTCAATTGGCGTAGACATGGGTCGAAACGGGTTGTCTCTGACAGTGAGAGACACCTACGTATGAGAGCACCAGGTACTAACAAATTAGGAGGGTACTGAACAGAGTTGCTTATTGCAGATGATGCTGCAATTACGACCCACTCTGGGGAAAAATTACAATGTCTGCTATCTGCATTCTCCAATGCTTGTTCTGAAATTGGTTTAACAATTAGCAAACAGAAGACACAGATTATGTCACAAGGTGCACCTGGGGTACCATCAATCTTTATTGACGACGCCGAACTAGTGATAGTAGACCAGTTTACATATCTAGGATCAATAGTAAATAGCAAATTATCCCTAGACCAGGAAATCAACATCATGATTGGTAAGGCAGCAACAACAATGAACAGGCTAAGAAAAAGAGTCTGGGAGAGCAGGAAGCTTACTGCCAAACAAAAGTCCTTGTCTATCAAGCCTGTGTCTTAGTACTCTTCCTTATGGCTGTGAAACCTGGACAACCTACTCACACCAAGAGAAACATTTAAAACATCTTTCATATGCGGTGTCTGCGAAGAATACTTGGTATTAAGTGGCAAGACAAAATCAAAAACAGTGAAGTATTGGAACGATCAGGTTGTGTGACGGTTTATTCCATTCTCAGTCTTCGTAGACTTAGATGGATAGTCCATGTTAGCAGGATGGTTGATAGTAGAATACCAAATGACATTTTTTTTGGTGAATTCCGGTCGCCAGCATGGCGGTTAGGCTTTGAGCCGATAAGGCCTGTGGCGTGTTTATGCTTGTGGCTACGGTTTTCAATCGCATTTTCCTCATGTTGGACTGGTAGTACAGGGTCCCTCGCTTTGCTACTGAATGAGTGCGTTGGCGATACCTTGAGCTGTGAAATTCACGTGGAATGCTTTTACATCTGTCCTGCACAGTGAACTGCATGTTCGGAACAATGGCTACCGGCGGTTGCTGAATTGACTGTTTTGCCTTTTCGGTTCATAAGTGCATCTTTCAGGAGACTCCTGGGCGTCGGCGCTGAAGCTACGGTGTTCGTGCTCTATGCGTCAATTTCGGCGGGTCACCCTGCGGTATAAGACCGAGCCATGTGAGAAAACCCGGGTCAGTGAAGTCTTTCTGGTGACTGCCGAGCCCATCGACGAAGAACTGTGGTATTCGTGGATGAATTTTGCGTTGACATTCTGACGGCGGCTTTATGCAGTGTACCTGTGCGGGCTGTTGGATTGCCGAGACTCCCGTCTATTCCACTTTTCACATTGGACAGAGAGGAGCATTTTGTGTGATATTCGCTGGCATGGGAATGGAGCATAATGGGGACGACCCGTTGCTGTGAAGTTGGAACCTCGACTAACTAACTAACTTTACTGGTGAATTACAGATGGCTAAGAGATATCAGGGTCGGCCTCTACTACGATACAAAGATGTGTGTAAGCGGGACTTGATTGATACAGACATTGATAGTCGCCGCTGAACGTGTTGCATGTAGGGCAAATATCAGACATGGGACAAAGACAAAGGAGAAAATTATTGCAGATAAGTCACACACAGCTCTGTGCATGTCCTCCCCATATTACCCATTTATTTTTCTACTTCTCGTCCCCGTATGTTTTGATGCCTTCCTGTGTGTTGATGTCTTCTTCTGCTTGTACACAGTTCTTGTATTCAGGTACAAATTCTGGAAATGTCTGTAGGATAAAGGGCGACAATCTGTGAACCGGAATCATTGCGGCATTCTTCGTGTAACACCCGTCTCTCTCTCTCTCTCTCTCTCTCTCTCTCTCTCTCTCTCTCTCTCTCTCTCCCTCTCTCTTTCTCTTTCTCTCTCTCACACACACACACTCTATCCCTCACACACACACTCTCTCTCTATCCCTCACACACATACTCTCTATCCCTCACACACACACACACTCTCTCTCTCTCTATCCCTCACACACACACTCTCTCTCCCTCTCTCTCACACACACTCTCTATCCCTCACAAACACACTCTCTATCACTCACAAACACACACTCTCTCACTCTCTCTCTCTCTCACACACACTCACACAGACATACTCTCTCTCACACACACACTCTCTCACACACACACACACACACACACTCTCTATCCCTCACACACACACTCTCTCTCTCTCAGACACACAGAGTCTCTCTCACACACAATCTCTCTCTCCCTCCCTCTCTCTCTTACATACACTCTCTCTTACACACACACACTCCCTCACACACACATTCACTCTCTCTCTCTCACACACATTCTCTCTCTCACACACTCTCTCTCTCCCTCTCTCTCTCACACACACAATCTCTCTCACACACCGCACACACTCTCTCTCACACACACACACTCTCTCACACACACTCTCTCTCTCTCTCACACACACTCTCTCTCAAACAAACATACACTCTCACTCTCTCTCTCTCTCTATCACACACACATTCTCTCACACACACACTCTCTCTCACACACACATACTCTCTCTCTCTCTCATGAAAGGGAGACACTATGTGAATCGGATTCCTTGCGGCGTTCTTCACGTCACGCCATCTCTCTCTCTCTTCACCATGTGAATTGTTCTTTACGAGTCTATGGTGAATGATGGTATCCGAGACATTAATCATATTCTATGCTTCCCCTTAAAGCCAGGTTGACACACAAGTGAAGCCACCTTGGTGGCCTCGTAAGACACGCATGGTAGATTACAGTGTTACTAATTGTTGCTATCATTAGTCCCGGTAACACAAGGGACATCGAGTCATGGTTGGTTACATAAATATGGCACCTCAAGGAACGTAAATGGGAATATTTATTTGCGTTTCTTTTTACTTAGTAGAGGCCGACCCCGAGATCTCTTACCCATCTGTAATACTCCAAAAAAGATGTCCTTTGGTATTCTACCATCATCCATCCTCCTAACGTGTCCTATCCATCTAAGTCTACGGTGACTGTGCATGGAACAAGCCGTCACACAACCTGATCTTTCCAATACTTCAGTATTTGTGATTTTGTTCTTCGAAAACACCGCATGTATGACAGCTGTTTAAAAGCTTTTCCTGATGTGAGTAAGTTGACCAGGCTTCACTGCCATAAAAAAAAGAGTAATAAGGACACAGGCTTGATACACAAGGACTTTTGATTTGGCAGTAAACTTCCTGTTCTCCCAGGCTCTTTTTGGTAACCTGTTCATTGTTGTTGTTGCCTTTCCAATCTCGATGTTGGATTTCCTGATGTAGGAATAATTTGCTGTTTACATTTGATTCTAAATATGTAAAATGGTATAATATCTCCATTTCGGCGTCGTAAATAAAGATTGATGTGACATAACCTGTGTCTTTTTTTTTTTTTGATAACTGTCGGAAAATGCAGACAGTAGATGTTGTAATTCTTCCTCAAGGTGGGTTTTAATTGCAGCGGCATCTGCAAATAGCAACTCTCTGATCAGTCCCCTCACAAGTTTCGTCTTGGCCTTCAATATCTGAGCATTGTGTGGATATATATATATATATATCTGTCTGTCTCTGTGTGTGTGTGTGTGTGTGTGTGAGTGCGTGCGTGCGTGCGTGCGTGCGCGGGTGTGTGTGTGTTTGTGTGTGTGTGTGTGTGTGTGTGTTTCCTATCGTTTAAACCCCTAGCATCAATTGGCTGTTTCGGAATTTTTAGGCAATGTTACCTTCAGTAGTTTGTCGTCGCTTTCTGAGGGTGTTTCTGTGTGATCTATGGGACGAGTCTACATTCCCTATCAAGATGTCGTGGCCGATTAGCGTGATTCTGTACCAGTCTGTCATAAATTTCTGTTTCGGTTTTTCCTTAACGATAATGTGTACATTTTCCTTTATGTCATTAATATGGCATTGAAAGCATGGGATAGAATGACATCTGCATCAGTGTCATTATATTAAACATTCATTGGTACCTTGCCGTCTTGACAGACTATAGTTTGTGCTTTAAAAAGGCATAATAACTTTTAACTATGGCGGTAGCGAGTGTGACTGATAAGGCCAATTTGCGCTGTAAATGTCCGTTCACAGTGGGTGCATGTGAACACATGGTCATTTCCACCATCATGCACCATCTTACGTCTCAAACGCTTGGTGTGTGACTTTTCTGCAATAATTTTCTCCTTTGACTTTATTCCATTTCTGATATTTGCCCTCCATGCAACACGTTCAGCGGCGACTTGCTCCCAATGTGCATTATCAATGCCTGTATCAATCATGTCCCGCTTACACACATCTTTGTATCGTAGTAGAGGCCGACCCTGAGATCTCTTACCCATCTGTAATTCACCAAAAAAGATATCCTTTGGTATTCTACCATCATCCATCCTCCTAAGATGTCCTATCCATCTAAGTCTACGAAGACTGAGCATGGAATAAACTGTCACACAACCTGATCTTTCCAATACTTCAGTATTTGTGATTTTGTCTTGCCACTTAATACCAAGAATTCTTCGCAGACACCGCATATGAAAGCTGTTTAAGTTGTTCTCTTGGTGTGAGTAAGTTGTCCAGGTTTCACTGCCATAGAGAAGAGTACTAAGGACACAGGCTTGATAGACAAGGACTTTTGTTTTGGCAGTAAGCTTCCTGTTCTCCCAGACTCTTTTTCTTAACCTGTTCATTGTTGTTGCTGCCTTACCAATCCGGATGTTGATTTCCTGATCTAGGGATAATTTGCTATTTACCACTGATCCTAGATATGTAAAATGGTCTACTATCTCTAGTTCGGCGTCGTCAATAAAGATTGATGGTACCCCATGTGCACCTTGTGACATAATCTGTGTCTTCTTTTTGCTAATTGTTAAACCAAATTCAGAACAAGCATTGGAGAATGCAGATAGTAGACATTGCAATTCTTCCTCAGAGTGGGTCGTAACTGCAGCATCATCTGCAAAAAGCAACTCTCTGATCAGTACCCTCCTAATTTTGGTCTTAGCCTTCAATCTCTGAGCATTGTAGAGGCCGCCATCTGAGCGTGAGTGAATGTATATACCACCATCCTGATCATGAAATGCATATTTCAGTAGAAGTGAAAGTATATTCCAAAGAGGGTGGGAGCTAGTACACAACCTTGCTTAACTCCACTCTTGATTTCAAATTCTTCAGAAGTTGCACCATCAAACTTGATTACACCCTTCATGCCTGTGTGGAACGATTCCACAATGGACAGAAGAGTTGGTGGGCAGCCAATCTTCTTTAGTGCCTTGAACAGACCCTCACGACTGACCAAATCAAATGCCTTTGTGAGGTCGATGAAGGCAATAAACAGTGGTTGATTCTGTTCACGGCATTTTTCTTGCATTTGTCGCAATGAGAATATCATATCAGTGGTAGACCGGTTCTGTCGAAAGCCACACTGTGATTCGGGGTAGACTTGATCTCCTAGGACTTGAAGTCTGCGCAGAACAATTCTGGCAAATACTTTTCCAACAATACACAGAAGTGAGATACCCCTATAGTTGTTGCAGTCGCTCCGATCGCCCTTGTTCTTGTACAGTGTTATGATGCTTGAATCTTTGAAATCCTGTGAGACTTGTCCTTCACGCCAGCATAGCTCTATTAGCTGGTGGATCTGTATAGTGAGTGTGTCTTGCCCACTCCTGATAACCTCTATTGGAATCCCATCCTTACCTGGAGCCTTGCCAGATGCAAGTTCATTTATAGCACACTTAACTTCTGTTATGGTGGGAAGTGTAGTCCAGGTGGTCAAGAGTTGGTAGAGCCTCTATGGCGTTGAGGGCATCATCCGCTAGTTTGGTCTCACTTGAGTAAAGCTCCAAATAGTGCTCTACCCATCTGTCCATCTGCTGTTTCTTATCAGTGATGATTTCTCCAGTCAAGGTTTTCAATGGTGCACTTCTTTTGATCACTGGACCGCAGGCTTTCTTTATTCCTTCATACATGCTTCTTATGTCTCCCTTATCACTTGCGATTTGAATGGACTCACATAACTTGATCCAATAATCATTTGCACACTGCCTGGCAGCCTTTTGCACATCCTTCCTAGCTTGCCTAAGCTCACTCAGAGTGTTACGCGTTGGTCTTTCCTTGTTTCTTAAGAGAGCTTTCTTCTTCTTATCAATCAAGGGCTGCAGAGTCTCGCTGTTGGCCGCAAACCAGTCCTGCCTCTTATGATCCACAGTGCCGTAAACCCCTACGGCAGTTTTATAAAGAGTTTCCTTAATTTGACCCCACTTTTCATTTACTGTACAATTTTCTGGTGTATAAGTGAAAGCGTCTTCAAGTTGCTGTTGAAACTGAAAGCACTTTTCAGGATCATGAGTGTTAATAATATTAATCCTGAGGCTAGATTTGTGTTTAGCTGTGTAGATTCTCTTTGGTCTCAATCTAACCCTTGCAACAACCAAAGAATGATCCGTATCACAGTCAGCAGTGTGGTAACTACGAGTCAATGATATATGGTTCAGATGTTGTCTCCGTGTAATGATGATGTCCAGCTGGTGCCAATGGCCGGATCTTGGATGTTTCCATGTGACCTTATGCATCTCTTTTGTTTTAAAAAAGGAGTTTGTAATACATAGGTCATTACTGGTGCAATGCTCCAGCAGCCTTTGCCCATTTTCATTCATGCGACCGATGTTGTATTTTCCAAGGCACACTGGCCATGAACTCGAGTCCTTGCCCACACGAGCATTGAAATCACCGAGCATATAAATGTAGTCAGATTTTGGAACTGCCTTGATCACGGAGTCTAACTCCTCATAGAACGAATCCTTCACATCATCAGAGGAATCGAGTGTCGGTGCATATGCAGTAATAATGGTGGCAAACCCACAAGAGGTTGCCAAGCGCAGGGATAATAGTCTTTCATTTCCTCCTGCTGGAATTTCAATCATTCCCAGTAGCGAATTCTTCACTGCAAAGCCCACACCGTGTTGCCTTTTTTCTGCCTGCCCTCTACCCTTCCCGAAAAAGGTGTAGTTGTTTTCCCTGAGTGACCCTTCCTCAGCGAGGCGAGTCTCCTGCAGGCCAGCAATATCTATGTTTAGACGATTGAGTTCGGCATCAATCACAGCCGTTTTTCTCACATCGTCAATATTGGTCAAGTCAGTGGAAAATCCTGGACACATGGTTCTCACGTTCCAGGTTGCAAGCCGTAGCTTGAGGTTTCTATTTTTATTTTTGTTTGTACCTGGTGCATTGGTTTTACAGCCTGCGATGCAGATTTTATCCTAGCCCCAAGCACCCATTGAAGCAGGCAGGCTGTGGCGGATCAGCACCCAATTGGCTGGGGGCTGCCCAGCTTGAGGCGGGCGGTAGCTGATCAGTGACACCTATAGGTGTCTCCCACCGTCAGAGGCAACGCGTGGCGCCCCATGTCTACGCCAACTGACAAGGACTTATAACCCGTAACAGTTGCCTCTCGCTTTGATTCCGAGACCAGTTAAGACCAGGGATGGAGTTATTGCCTCTCCATAGCAGAAAGCCTGGGCTAAAATATAGAGATCATGTGTTGCCCATGCAGCATGATCCCTCTCTCGGCCTGCCTAGTTTACTCCAGAGGAAAGGTAACACCCCTACATCTGGAACAAGACAAGCTGCAGAAACTGCCGGATCAGCAAAGCAATGCTCTAACTGTCCGCCTATCGGAGCTTCGATCCTAGACCAGTCGCCAACCAAGGCTTAGGGCCTGGTCTGCCCTGCCATGACATTTTGTCTTTAGCTTGCATTTCCTCGCACCAGGGTAAGGCTTGTACCCTCCCAATTGCACTCTTCCGCCCGAAGCCGTTGGCACAATGTGGGGTGTCGGGTTTGGTAAGCGCCGCCCAACGTTCAGCGCTAACAGAAACCAGGTATTACCGTCTACTGTTATACGGTAGCTCAGTCATATCTGACTAAGACCTGACACCAATATTAAACATTAGAGCCATCATTTTCACACAAAATTGGCATATCAGTAAAGAGTTAATTACATTAAACTTACTTCTGACCGAAACAAATGGATTTCCGCTGTCATAATGTGTACGCTGCTCTCTGTGAACAGAAAATTGTATATCTTAACAATGCATACTTTTTCCACATTGTGATTCTAATATGGAGAGAGTATAACAGAGCTCCATCTCTGTTATAGATAGTTAAGGGGAAATAGAGAAGGGTTAGGAAATGTCGCACCCGTGAGCACTATTGAAAGCACTATTGTTAGGGAAGCTCACGGGTGACGTCAAGATATAAACAGTTCCAGCTCAACCTGTGGTCAGTCCGGGTGTGTTTTTCAAGAAGCTATATCAACTTTATAATTACAGTTAATAAAAGCCGTTTACACTATCCAAGGCTTCAATGTCATCTATTGATATTATCGTTTAACCGTTCACTCTGTTACATGAGTGAAAATGGAGCCAGTGATCAGGATACGGCTCATGGTTTGTCGCGGAATGTAAGTTGCCTCCAGAACAGAAACATGGCTGTTTCTTTATTTTCGTCAATACCACGGCATAATGGAAGCTGAAAATTGTCGCTTGCAGAGAAATTCAACAAGGCGGAGTCTCTTATCAAATCTTCGCTACACAGTACTATCAAGGCGTCTCTGATCAAATCTTCGCTACACAGTGCGTCTCTGATACTGCGCTGACCTGGCTGGTGTTTTTTCGAGTCCGCCATACATATAGGAATTATAAGATGTGTATCAAAATAATGCTTGCCATCATTTTCCAGAATAACCGTTGCTTTGAGCCTCAATATATTTTACAAGAGCCGTTACCCTTGAACCAGCATATGACCTTGGTCGTCGCTTGAGAGGAGATCAGGAGCTGTTATCATTGTTGAATCTGACCTCGCTTGACGGAATCAAGCCCCATGTAAGTCGCTTTAATTGCCAGATCGAGCCGTTTCAAGGCATCCAGAAGTGCCAATTTTTTTTCCAGATCTGCACTCACTCGAGCGGAAAGAGCAGCCATAAATTTAAAAGTGTCATGATGGAATGAAGAAACTCTTTCCTTGGTGAAGCCTACACTTATCTAGCCTTATCGAGCCTTATCGAGCCTTATCGAGCCTTATCGAGCCTTATCGAGCCTTATCGAGCCTTATCGAGCCTTGTCGAGCCTTATCGAGCCTTATCGAGCCTTGTCGAGTCTTATCGATCCTTACGGGGTACTGAAGCCACCTTGTCGATCCTTGTTCAAGTACTTGGGTGCCAGATACCGTGCCTCTCAGTCTCGGCATACGTGAGCATAGACGTCGAGAAGAATATGTAAGAGTTGATTTTCGATTGGACCATTGGAAAATTAGTTTCAACAAGAAAAGGGTAATCCAAATAACTTTTTCTATTAGATAGAAAATTTATTGATTAATGCGAACTCAATTCTTTTAAGAGGAAGAACTAGTAGATTACGTCCTTTAGTTAATTTAAGAGTGTATGTTAATGGTTATTGATTTTTTTTTTTTTTTTTTTTTTTTTGCTTATATAAGTTGTGTAGCCAAATATTTCAGTATGGCAGAAGAACAGGGTTCGTTAGCACAGGTTTCGACTGGAGTAGATATGACAACAGGCAGACTCAACACAGTCATGAAACAACAAGAAACATACATAATTGAAAATTATTTCAGCAAAGCTCAAGACGAGGTTTACTTACAGGTACCAAGAAATATATAGAGGAAGAAGTAGGTATATTGTTTTGGCTTGATATAAATTACAAAGAAATTAGTATGAACTACCTACATATAGAATTAAAACGTATCAGTGCATGGTTGGGAGAGTTAAAAGTGGCAGTTAGTGAAGTAGAGAATTTTGTGGAAACGTTACAGAGAAGAACGACTAGACAAGAGCCTTATAGATTTAAGGTAGACTGCAATAGAGTAGGAAAGAATAACAGGAGACAGCCACTACTTAATAAAGACAGAAGACAATATGGTTCTGATTATGCGGTTGGTTATGACGAACCAAGGCCTGATGTTTATAGGGTAAAAGACGGTGAGAATAGACGTAATAGTGAAAAGTCGGACTGGTATAGGTGTCATGGTACAGGAATGGTCCTGAAAGAGACCTTTCCAATAAACTATGGAATTGGCCATCCCATAGCAAGACTGCTAGGAAAAATGTGACGACTGGTTTGAACAAAGACGGAGACTGTATCTGAGGTCAGGGTCAAAGAACAGGGTAGGCAACGTGAAGTAGGAAATTCAAATGCTCCTAAGATGGTTACGAATTTGACTGTTAAACAGGAAAAGAAGATGACGGTGTTAATAAAGAAAATAGACCAAGAGACTCAGACGCAGGTAATTGAAGTGGTAGAACGGAACACACAGACACAGGTTAATACAGTAGAGAAAAAAAGTCCAGGTACAACCAACCGCCAAGATAACGAAGGGAAGTCAAACTGAGTTAATAGAAACTCAGTCAAAACCAACTCACTTGACTAAGGGAGTTACGGTTGAAATTAAGAAAGATAAACAGACGAGAACCAAAGACGAAAAGAGACCAAAGAGGAAAAGTATTGGGGAAAGAAATATAAACAGTCTGATAGTCAATAAAGGTACAACTGAGATGTCAGTTTCCTCAGCTAAAGATATTGAAGTTGTCCCGAACCGGAGCATGGGGAATAGAGGTATAGAAAAGAAGAAGGTCAGACGTTTTAGTGATGACCATAGGGATATTATCGCCAACTATTATGAGTCTGATGAGGGAACTATCATCAGTGTATCATCTGAAGACGAGATGGGGAAATGTAAGCGTTATGTAAGGTATACAGAAAACAGTGAGCAGACCGACGCAAATAAAGGAAACAGAAAGAAAGCACTTAAGAAGAAGAATAGTAATAGACAAATTTATTCGACTACGGAAAGTGACTTAAGAAAAATCAAAGAATATATGACCTTAAGACCTGAGTACTTTAACAACGGATTAACAACGGATAGTGAAGATGACATAATTGAAGAGAGACGCACATTAGTACTAGGAGACAATGAAATATTTGGCTTAGATGCACTCTATAACTGTTAGAATTCCGAGGGTGAGGAAGGACATATAGCATTGTTTTAGATTATGAGAGGAATTGCGGTTTGAGCATATACATATGGGCTGTCTAAAATAGGCAGATGAATTTTTTTTGGTGTAGCATCACATGGTACAGGGTAGGCAATAGTGTTGTTGAGGATAGAGAGTCACGGCAACTGATAGAATATTCTACGTGGATACGTTATAAAGAATATCTTGTGTTTAGTTGTGGTGTGGGGAGAGTAAACAATGTAGAAATTGAAATGTCCCTTGTCCGGAATGGCTAGATAGAGAGAGTTGATCACGTTGAGTGATGTATAACTGGTGTGATTAAACTAGGGTAGATTCAGCACAGAATTAGCAGAGAGAGAGAGAGATAAACTAAGTATGAATGCTCGTACTAGAGTTGGTTCGACTCAGGGCTATGACGTGATGTCTGAGATAGTTTCGCTTGGTAGTTAGAGAAGTAGGTATAGTAGCATTGGCAGATGAACCGAGAGTGTCTGATGAGGAGATATAGATTGAGGAGGAATTGAGTATCCTGTGTAAAATAGCCAGTGGAGCGCAAGAGTATTAAGAGTAAAAGACTGTGGAAGCTGATGCTTGAAGAATACGAGTTCTTGGTGAGGGGGATGACGTATTACATGATGCTTGCGGAGAAAGAAGAGGTGATTAAATCTGAGAAAGTTGTTGTGTGGAGAAGTATAGAATGATGGTTACGAGGTTAGTGGCTCGTCGGAGTGAGGTTTGTTCTGAGAGATCGTTGATAGTGCTGGTTAGTGTGTAAAAGAGATATAAGTTGCGAGAGATAATGTATAGGTTCTGACCTTTGAAAAGGAGTAAATGATTGAGAAAAGTAGAAATAAGAAAACAGTTGAATTGTGAAAGTCCTGTTGAGTAATTCGTCTGGTAATGCGTTGTTCTAGCATGTGTAAAAATGTAGACAAACATATGTGCGTCGAGTATGGATAGAATGATGTCAGGTGATTAGTAACGCATGCATGTACGAGGCGTTTGGAAGTGATCGATACGCTTAGGCTGTGGTGAGTAATTGCTAGGATGTTGAATTGGTGTCTAATTTTTTTTTGAAGTAATAGTATAGGCACGTAAGGTTGTCGTGATATGAGAATAATCGTGAGATGAGAACAAGGTTGTGTATCACTGTCTGAGCAAACATAAAATACGAATGCCGTGTGAATATGCGAAGAGTGGATGATGAGTGAAAGGAGTGATGTCTTTTGTTTGAAATGTGTGGTGTTGGACAGAATTAATGAAAATTTTATGACAGGCTGACAGAAAGAGAGTTAACATTCTGAATGACGTTTCATAAAACAGGTTTAGTATTGTTGGCAGGGACATGTCGAAGCATGAATGCCTGATACTGAGAAATGAGAGAAGTGAGGTCTGTTGTCAGTTATATGCGGTATTGTTTACTGTTTCTGAAAGAGTCCCGATAAATAGGAGTAGTAGTGAAAGATGAGTGAGGCAAGCAAGAGAATGTAATTAGCTAAATGAATGTCAGAGTATTATAAACAGAGTACTAGAGAACGTGTTCCGATAAGTGTGACTGGCTTGACTACCATCGCAGTAGGAGAACGAAGTTAAGAGAAAATTGAGGATAGTTTAGAGTTGTTGTGGTGAGATGTTAGAAAGTACTGATGCAGG
The DNA here is from genome assembly GCA_014155875.1 of Cepaea nemoralis. Taxonomy (NCBI): domain Eukaryota; kingdom Metazoa; phylum Mollusca; class Gastropoda; order Stylommatophora; family Helicidae; genus Cepaea; species Cepaea nemoralis. The sequence goes on from JACEFZ010026405.1 coordinate 270,408, forward strand.
AGAATGAAATGTTAGTTGCGTCGGGTAGAAGAGAGACTTAAAAGTAGAATTAGTTATTGTTGGTGAAGTCTATAATACTGGACGGTAATGTTTAGGAAGTTGTGGTAATTCTTGGTACAAATTCAATGGAAACAACTAGTGTGCCGAGCCACAGGTTCTATTAGTAGATAGATGACTGGTGGTACATTGAGATAGTCGCCACACTAGTACTAGATAAAATAATTTGACCTGTAGTTTACAGTGGTTGTTTAGGTTTATATTCCAAATATTGTGATGTGTTAGGAGTTAGTTTGGTAAAAGATAGAATATTGTGAGGGGAGAGAATTACTGATTGACTTCCAGAAAAAGTACGGCCATTTGTTGATTAATGACTTTTGTTGAGGGAACAGATATTGTTCTGCGTTATGATATAGTCTGTAGGTAACAGATATATATATATATATATATATATATATATATATATATATATATATATATATATATATATATATATATATATATATATATATATATATATATATATATATATATTGGGATTAATGCAGGGTAATTAGCCTAGCTTTGAGCGTTTTTAGTTACGGTTGTAAGAGTAGCGGTTGTAAGTGAATAGATATGTATTACATTGGTTCGTAGAGGAGACCAACCTTGCTTGGTTACTTTAAGTAGTTAATTCTACGTGAATTGTTTTGAAAAAGGTTGGGGATAACCTTCTCTTTAGCGAGAAGACAGTTGTTTTTATTGAATATGAGCTTTCAATGCATCATATATGGTATGTTATAGTATTTTTTAGTTGATTTGGTTTTGTAAAATGATTGACATTTGATTTTAAGATTGGACTTGTTGAGTTTTTTAAATAGATAAATAAATTATTGTTAGTCCGTAAAAGTGACTAACAATGGATAGGATGTATGTTATATTATTTTTGAATTGCTTGATTACCTTTATTTGATATGAGGGGAAAAGAAATGATATTTAATAACCTGGGGGGGGGGGTATGATATCCTGTTGTGATTTTATTTTGCTTGACTTAAGTTAAATTGTCTTGTATGTTTACAAATATGTTAGAATTATTTAAGTTTAAGTTTAGTTCACAAACAGTTATGGTATTGTCTAGAATAAAAGCAATACATGGGGCTTTATTTAAAACCCTTCGTTCAGAAAATAGTTAATAAACTACTGAGGATTAGAAGAGAGACACATTCTCTTTATGAATAATAAGTTCATGAGTACCGTGTGTTGGTAGGAAGACTGTTGTGCCAACCAGCATTAGTGTGTTAGAATAGGGAAGTTAATCATATGATGGCTATGAAGTGTTGGAAACATATGCCATACTTAAGTGACGAGGTTCCTACATAAATAAGAGGGTTCTGGGGAAGTTAAAAATAGGAGCTGCATTAAGTCAGCATTCATTGAATATATATGGATTGGATGCCATATTGGGGAAGAAAAGATTAACGTGACTAACGTCTATAGCAGTGGGGTAAATGTGGGGAAAGTTTAAAAATGGTTTCCATGAGGCCGGAAGTGAACATGGATTTAGAGCCATGATGTACTTTCATAAGCGACACGAGATGGCTGTAGAAGAAGTAGATATGGGTAACGATTATAATAGTAAAACATGAATTGAATCCCATGTTTTTATATATATACTGTGGATAGTAAAGGGAAGTAAGTATGTTAGTGAGAAATGAACATTGGAATGCTCACAGCGAGCAGAGATAAAATGCCATGAGGGTTTTGGGGGTCCGTGATATATGGACTGAAAAAGAATAACGTTGATTGCAAGTATTGATGAGTTAGAAGGTCACAGACATGAGTTCAGTGGCGATATTTGGTTGCTGTTGATAACGGCATAAATTAACAAGTAAAGGTTTTAGGTGAAATGCCCATAATAAATGGACATTAGTAGATTGCTGAAGTTTTCGGCGAGGTTAATAGGGAACTCTGAGAGAGGTATAGGGGAAGATTAGTTAGGTGAGGTGAGGTGTTGGAGGTCTTGAGAAATAATGGACCTTTTTAATTTGTGTATAATACTTATGATGGTTGATGCTGTAGATAGCAGCGCAAGCGGTAAAATTGCCATAATAAGTGGTATAAGTGAACTGTAGAAGATATATAATTGTTTTAGACTTTATTACATAAAGTCTCAGGTAACATAGGGGGGTAAGTATGAGTGTAGTTTTTGTGAGAAAGAGTTCTGCTTCTTGTAAATTCCGGTGGCCACCGATTCTTTGTCTTCCTATCGTGTGCGAGTGATTTCAGGTTGGTTGAAAGTGGAGAAGTAGTAATGTGGAGGTAATACGGTTAGTGATGACGATAGAGAGTTTGAGGTAGTATCAGAAGGGTACAGCGTTTTTATAGTTGAGACCAGATATTGGTATGTATGCTCGTGATGAAAAGGTTTAAGCGGATCGCTTATGAAGAGAAGAAGAAGTATTTCAAAAAGGTACACATATATTGTTAGAATATGTTGTATAAAACTGAGATTTAAATATTATGAGGTATAATAGATACCTATACAAGAGATAGGATATGTAAATAATATATGAACTGAATTTTTTTTGTAATGAAACTTGTCTGCTCAGAAACGAAGAAGAAGTAACAACGAAAGTAGCAGTTAGCTATAAGAGAGTACTATAAGAGAATACTATAAGAGAATATTAAGGGTGTTAACTAGAGAGATTGAAATCGAAATAAGAAGGTTCAGATAAATAATATTGGGTTAGTGAGATGGTAGTAAGAGGAAACTAAGTGGGAATATGGAATATGTAGGTTAGGGAGGTAAGACTTTTGACAAAAGTCTTTTTAAAGAAGGGGAAGAGTATAACAGAGCTCCATCTCTGTTATAGTTAGTTAAGGGGAAATAGAGAAGGGTTAGGAAATGTCGCACCCGTGAGCACTGTAGAAAGCACCATTTCTAGGGAAGCTCACGGGTGACGTCAAAATATAAACAGTTCCAGCTTAACCTGTGGTCAGTCCGGGTGTGTTTTTCAAGAAGCTATATCAACTTTATAATTACAGTTAATAAAAGCCGTTTACACTATCCAAGGCTTCAATGTCATCTATTGATATTATCGTTTAACCGTTCACTCTGTTACAAGAGCTGTAGAAGAAGAAGAAGAAGAAGAAGAAGAAGAAGAAGAAGAAGAAGAAGAAGAAGAAGAAGAAGAAGAAGAAGAAGAAGAAGAAGAAGAAGAAGAAGAAGAAGAAGGAGGAGGAGGAGGAGGAGGAGGAGGAGGAGGAGGAGGAAGAGAAGGTGGAGGAGGAGAAGGAGGAGGAGGAGGAGGATGATGATGATGATGATGATGATGAGGATTATTCCAGTGCTGTAAGATTTGAACATGGGCAGCTGGTGACGACATCTCTATGCCGATAGACAAGAAACCCTCAATTTTTCCCAGTCAGCTCTCTAAGCCATGAGTGTATGACGTCAATGCTAATTGTTATACACAATTATTGGGAATTTTTGCCATTTTCTTGTAACCGCATAGTCTGCAGAGCTTAGGGCAACATCAGGTTTTAAGACAGCGCATTTCGCTTGTCTACGTATACATTAATGTCTGCCCAGGATGCTACATTTTGAGGCAGAGAGAGGACTTGGGATGTGTAAAACCCAACACTGGCACATCTGCATTACAAATGTACACACGCATACACACGCTTATGTGTGTGTGTATATATATGATATATATATATATATATATATATATATATATATATATATATATATATATATATATATATATATAGCAGCGATTAGAATAGATGGCGAGACATCAGCTGGTTTGACATCACGCAAGGAATTCGTCAGGGATGTGTGCTGTCCCCCTATTTGTTTAACCTGTGACGCCGAAAATATAATAAGAAATGTAAGAGATGATGTAAACAGGGAGCTCTATGATGCCCTAAATATCAGTGGTCATGACATACCAGAGATTCGGTATGCTGATGATACAGTATTGCTTCTTTAATCTTTAAGAAATCTTTAATATCAAAAATATTTTTTTAAATCACACAGAAATGTTGCCAAAATATGCCATATGAATACGTCGCCATCACACAGGTTACTATTAGCAAGAACGACAACATGCAGACATGACTGTTTAAATCATACTGTGAGTGGCACCTTGCAGTCTTGACAGACCAAAGTATGTGAGTTGGAATGTGGCCAATATTCCATCACAATGCCTGGGCAGAGCTTCAGAGAACATGTGGATACTAACTTCCCAATAATTATAAAACATATAAAGCAGCGATAAAAGACGTGAAGTAGCGATCTTAATGATATTGATGAACACTGCATTATTAATGGTAAAATGAAACATCCATTCAAAATTCCCATTTCAATACTCCAAAAACATTAACGTAAAGCAGGGTTGCTGTTATTTAGTGTTTGAGTTGCAACCGAAATTTTACTTACAAAGCAAATGTAAACCATTTTTGAAAATACAATACATATATTCTATTAATGCTTGCCAGATGGACATCAAGGTTTAGAATCTAGTCGACATACAGAGCCGTGAAACATGTATGTGTAGTTTGGTATATTGGTATACCTTACTTTCGAATGCGCATGTCGTGAATGTAACGGACCCACAGAGCCTGCTTCATACACATTTGTCAACGTCTTGTCATACGCAGACTCACATATAAACATCACTTCCAAAAGTTAACATGTAACAACACGGTTCGTGAAAAGAAACAAAACAATTACGTGTCAGGGGGCAGGAACTGATTTAGAATCCAACCGCCACAGGCATACTGGTAGAAGTTATGACAAGGATCTATGCTCTTATCCAGTGACGTAATCATTTCATGAGCTGCAGATATAACATTACATAAACGTATAGATACCATATAAATATACCTATGTCCGCAAAACTACAGGTAATAAATGGCATACGAAATCATATACTATCAACGTCAAACGTGGACATTATCCAAATCACTTACTCAAACTTAAAACTTGGGAGACGAGAAGCTTGAGATAAGCTGCCCACTTAACATGAAGACAAATACTAAAAATTATCTGCAATTTTTTTTGTATTAAGGCGTTCAGGAACATTTTTTCTAGATACTACCTCCCTGACTATATAGGCATTCATAGAAATAGTCATAAATAATTGTCTACCGTCCTTTATAGTTTGAGACATCCATCCATCCATCATGTGCCATGCCAGTAAGTCCGGGCGGTCATGATTCGCCAGTTCACTCGATCACCAGAGTCGTGGATCTGCTCAGTGTTCTTGTCTCGACCATGCCACGTGATAAAGTCATCCAGGTATTTACGTCTCTGTCTTCCCCTTGTTCTCTTCCCCTCGATCTTGCCAGTTGTCACCAAGTTCTCCAATTTATTTCTTCTCATCAACATAATCAAAACATTTTCACTGAGTTTGAGACATAAGAGAAACATGGGTTGAATTGCTGAAGAGATTATAATTAGTTTCATTGGTAAAAAGACAAATTCCTAGGGACTGGAAAAGTAGATGATAAGAATGCTGTACGAGAAAACATTAACAATAAAATGGAATGTGATGCAAATGAGGGAATGTCTTTATAGAGATATGCATATAGCACATAGGCAAACATTCTAGAACAACAAATACTGCGTATCCAAAATTGAGTTGTTGGCAATGTAGTTTTTCAGATGGAGAATGGGTTGCTTATTTGCCTTAATCACTCTGAATCAACTGAGTGAGAGACCAATTGGATATGATGATAATAATTATCTACACACAATGTTGGCATCCACACAAAGTTAACATCTACACAAACAGTTGACATCCATACAAAGTTGGCACCTATACAAAGTTGGCATCTACACAAAAAAGTGACATACACACAAAGTTGAAATCCCCACAAAATTGACATCCACACAAAGTTGACATCTACACAAAACGAAATATGGTAACACCATAGATTTTTTTAAGGAAATTAAAGCATAGAATGACACTATCCAGTGCAGCCCATCGGGCGCTGGACCACAAATTATTCCTCCCCACGACACTTAACGGCAGAAGTGGAAGATGTTGATGAGAGCACGCATTGAGGGACAAGTAACTCACCTAGAGAAATACACTCTTTGGTCATACAAACATCGTCTGTGGAGAAAGACCGTTTACGTGGCTTTTATATTCACAGATTATGTCGCTTAGAAACTGAGACATGTCTCTCAAACATAAGAAGAATCAAGCACACATAACACAACATAATACTTTCACTACTTACATTAATAACAATAATAATAATAATAATAATAATAATAATAATAATAATAATAATAAATCACACTTCATATTAAAACTGAAATATTTGGCGTCAGTTAGTATTGTCTGAATTGTTAATTTAATGTTGCTACGTTCTGAATTGTTAGCTTAATTTTGCTACTTTCTGAATTGTTAACTTACTGTTCCTACTTTCTGGAGTGTTACTTAATGTTCCTACTTTCTAATTGGTTAACTTAATATTTCTACTTTTTGAATGGTTAACTTAATGTTACTACTTTCTGAATTGTTAATTTAATTCTCTTTCTTTCTGAATTGTTAACTCAATGTTCATACTTTCTAAATTTTTAACTTATGTTACTATTTTCTGGAATGTTAACTAAACATTCCTACTTATAAATTGTTAACTTAATGTTGCTACTTTCTAAATTGTTAACGTTCCTACTGTTTTAATTGTTGATATAATGTTGCTCAGACACACCTCTATCGTCAGATGTGGTCTACCTTCAACGTCCTGGGAAGATCTCGACGATGACTTACGTTTGAAGTGTTCAAACTAAACATTCAGTCGATATACGCTGACGGGGTAGTCGAGGACGAGAGGAAGCAGCAATACGGAACTGAAAGTTAACACTTCCAGTACTTCAGCCATTTCACAACCAGCCATTATGTGCGTGCTTTAATTCTAGGTCGAGAGACAGCGAAGCCGGTACTTCAATTTTAATTTCCCGCAAAGGAACCGCTTGGTTATTTTTAGGACTGACCTAGATCTGGTGGGATCATTGATTTTCAGAATAAGGATATTGGGATGCACTGTGTGGTCGACAAGTCTGTAGATAATTGTGCCAACTGTTTTTGCTTCGTGTCTGTTTTCATTGTGTTTTCATAAATCATTTCGTTGACCTGTCAACGTTGGTCCATAACAAGAAGAGTAGGGTATCTTTTCTGCAACATCATGGAATCTTACATTCTGTCAAATTCTGTGGCAACAATCATGGAATGGTACTATCGCTGAGCGACAGGCAAAACCGATGGAAATATCGTAATTCAGAATGTCGGCTTGACATCCCGATCAGGTAAGACATATGGCTTCAAGGTTCGTGCCTGCGTTACAGACAGATAATTCTTATGCAATGCATCGAGCGCATGAGGAGAACGGCAAAAAAGAAACAAGAGGCAGAGTGGGACACATAGGTATCTCTTATGTTCCTACATGTACGAGTTCCTGTGGCCTCGACGCATTAAATGTGTTGGTGTCGACGTGTTCAATGCCATTCTGGCTGAAGTTGTTGTAATCTGGCCACCGTAATAATAGTCAGGGTTGCCTAAATATAAATCTACAGAATGGCTCTTTTCAGGATCTCCACAATATGTATAATTGTCAACTCTTGAAGCCAGCAGTATACTGTGAGAATGGCCCTTTTCAGGGCTCCCAAGTTATCCCAGTTAGCATTTCTCGGTTGCACAGACTTTGTCACGTCACACAAATTAACCAACCCCATTCATAAGTTGCACAGTGTATCAACACACTCTACACCTACTATGGAATCACTCTGATGTCACGGGATTTCCAGGGAACATTTGGAATTCCTTTGGTTCCTGTGAATTAAAAATGATGTACAGCGATGCCAAATATACGGCCATGTTCTCTCCTTGCGTAGAGGGGTATCCCAAACAAGTTAATTGATACCTCCTTGTATGCGCCATCAAGATTTGTTTAAAGACAAGACGAACGATTTCATTGCACCGAGTTTTATCCCATATGACACTGTCTCTTTCCGAAGAGCAGGACTTTCAAATCGTCCCAGTTAGACCCATCATAAATGGGAATCAATAATATTTTAGTAATTATAAGCAATGCATAGACCCATCATGTGCATGCCGATAAGTCTGTGCGGTCATGTTTTGCCATCTCACTTGATCACCAGAGTCGTATGTCAGCTCCGTGTTTCTGTATCGACAATGCCACGTGACCAAGCTATTCAGGTAGTCACTTCTCGGTCTTCCCTTCGATTTTGCCAGTTGTCACCAAGTTCTCCCAAATCATTTCTTTACATAACATGCTCAAAACACCCAGACTGTCTATATCTAACGTCTCTAATCAGTTTACAATTTTCATTTCTTTCTTGAAAGACTTGTTCATTAGTTTTTCTGTCTGTCCATGGTACTCTTTGTATTCTCATCCGAAACCACATTTCCACAGCCATCAGATGATGTTCAGCTTGTCTGCTTATTGTCCACGCTTCACATCCATAAACAAGTTCAGGTTCTATGTAGCACTTCAACACTCTTTCTCTCATTACAATTGATATCTTTTTATTGGTCAGTATGCTCTTCATCGTGCAAAAGGCTGCCTCCGCAATGGCAATAATTCCTTTAATCTCTTCAAGGCATTTCCCATCAGATGTTACGACTGTTCCGACATAACTGTACCGATTCACGTGCTTAAAAATATGCCCATGTATTCTTATATCACATTGTGGTATTTCCTTCTTCCCAGTGACGATCATAATTTGTGCCTTCTTACTATTCAATTCTAACCCTAGTTGTTCACCGTTGGCATCAACCGCATCTACTAAATGTTGCAGGTACTGTTGATTATCTGCAATAAAGATTGTATCATTTGCATATCTAATGTTATTGATGCATCGACCCCAATGTTAAGTCTTTCCATATCTTCTATATTCATGAAAATATGTTTACTGTACAGGGAAAAACGATCTGGAGACATTACACATCCCTGTTTCACACCTCTTTTAATAGGCTGATATTGACCTACTTCATTATCAATTCTGATGGCAGCTTGTTGTTTCCAATATATGTTTGTTTACAAGTCTAAGGTCTTTTCCATCAATGTGTAGACCTTCAAGTATCCTTATCATGTCGACTTGCAAGTATGTGTTCATGGATGTAGATGTTTGTGTGTGTGTGTGTGTGCGTGTGTAAGTGTGTGTGTGAAAGAGAGAGGGGGGAGATAGATAGATAGATAGATAGATAGATAGATAGATAGATAGATAGTAGATATATAGATAGATAGATAGATAGATAGATAGATAGATAGATAGATAGATAGATAGATAGACAGATAGATAGATAGATAGATAGATAGATAGATAGATAGATAGATAGATAGATAGATAGATAGATAGATAGAGAGAGAGAGAGAGAGAGAGAGAGAGAGAGAGAGAGAGAGAGACTTGAATTGCATCACTAATGTATACGTTACGCAATGTATATGTACAATTGTTTCTCCATTTTTTTACAATATTTGAGTGAATGCTCACGACAATCGTCAGTGTATGTGTGTGTAAATTGTGGAAGTTTGTTCATACTAGATTCAGTGATTATGTGAGGCATCATGTATGTGTCTAGATGTGAGTATGCGTGTGTGGGTGTGTAAGCGGCATGCGTGTGTGGCGTGTATGTGTGGAGGGGTTGTGTATGGGGGATATGTGTTAGAAGGTGAAAGGATATCTGGTGGCTGGGAGATGATTGTGTGGGTTAGGGATGTGTGTGGTGGGGGATGTTTTGGTGGATGGTTGGAAGTGTGTGGATGTTGGTGGGTTGGGGTTGTGTGGGTGGGGAATGTATATACTAGTGGGTGGGTGAGGGATGTGTGTGTTAATGGGTGTGTGGGAGATGTGTGTGGGTTGGGGGGATGGGTTTTGGGAATGGGTGTGATGATGTGTGTGTGGTTTAGGGATATTTCTGTGGTTGGGGTGTGTGTCGATGGGTAAGTGTGTATGTGTGGTATGTGTGAATGGTGAGGGTTTATGTAGCTTGGGGATGCGTAGGGGGTGGGGAGATATGTGTGTGTAGAGGGATGCGTGGTTGGGGATGTGTGTGGTTGATGTGTGAGAGTGGGGGTGTGTATATCAGTGGGGTGTTGTGTGGGAGGAGAGATGTATGTGGGTGAGGGATGTGTGTGTGTGTGGGTGGGTGTGGGAGGTGTAGTTTGGTGTGGCATTTGCGGGTGGTTGAAATATCTATGTGAGGGTTGGGGATGTGTGTTTGGATGGGTGGTTAGGGTGTGTGAGTGTGGCCTTGTAGTTGGGAGATGTATGTGTTGATGGGTGGGTGGGGTGTATGTGGGTGTGAGTGGTTGAGGGATGAGTATTCAGTGGGTGGATGTGTGTGGTAGATGAGTGTATGGATGGGGGATGTGTGTGTGGGTGGGAAGATGTGGGTGCGAAGATGTGTGTGGGCAAGGGAATGTATATTGGTGGGGTATATGTAGGTTGTGGGGTGTGTGTATGGTGTGTGTGTTTGTGGATGGGGATGTGTTGGTGGGTGAGGATGTGTTAGTGGGTGAGGATGTGTGTGTGAGGGATGTATTGGTGGGGAGATGTGTGTGTGAGTGTATGGGTGGGGAGTGTGTGTGAGTAGGGGATGCGTGGTTAAAGAATGTGTGGTTAGAGGATGGGTGATTGGAGAGTGGGTTGGACGATGCGTGGGTGGGTGAGTGTACGTAGATTGGGGGATGGGTGGGGGATGTATGTGTGTGGGTGCGGGATGTGTGGGATTGGTGGGGGAGATTGTGTGGGTGGGGAATGTGTGTAAGTTGGGGATGTGTGTAAGTGGGGGATGTGTGGATTGGTGCGAGGTTTGTGTGTGGGTAGGTGCGGGATGTGTAGGTTAGGCGGGGATATGTGTGAGTGTGGGTGGGGGATGTGTGGTTGGGGAATGTGTGTCTGGGTGGTGGATGAGGTCTGTGGGTGTGTAGTTGAGGATATGTGGGTGGGTGAGTATTGGTGGGTTATGGTATGGGTGGAGGATGTGTGGGTTGGGAGATGTGTGTAGATGGGTGATATGTGGGTGAGTGATTTGTGAGCGGGTGCATGTATGTGTGCCTGGGTGTGTGTGTGAGTGTGTGTGTGTGTGTGTGTTTGGGTGCGGGGTGGGTGTGTGTATGAGGATGTGTGGTGTTTGGCAGATATGTGTGTTGGTGGGGAGATGTGTGTAGCTGGGGTGTGTGTGGGTTTGGGATGTGTGTGGGGGATTGGTGGATGGGTGGGAGCTTGTATGTGTGCCTAGGAGTGAGTGTGGTTATGTGGGGGATGTGTGTGTGGTGGGGGGGATTTGTGGATGGATGGGGGATGGGTGGGTTGCTGGGGGTGTGTCACATAACATGGTAATATGCATTGTCTATCTTTACAACATTCGTTTGACAATGTATTTTTATTATGTGAAGGTATCATGCACTATTGATGAACGAAAGATGAGTGATTGGAAGGGCAGAATGTAAGACGGGCCTGCATGCCAAATTGTTATCCTATGAAAATAAAGTCCGTTCGTTCGTTCGTTCGTTCGATATGTCTCACTTTGTCGAAAGCCTTCGTGTAGTCAATAAAGCAAAGGTATAGATCTTTGTTTACTTCTATTCATTCATTCATTCATTCATTCATTCATTCATTCATTCATTCAGTAGCAAGTCCTTTGCAGAATCTCCCTCCCATAACATCCTTCCGGAAAACCTCTCGATCAAATGCAAGATGCCCTGCGTCCGATACACATATCTGGAGATCATCCGTCACATCCTGTACCCATCTTCTCTTTGGCCTTCCTCTTCCTCTCTTCCCAGCCATATACCCTTCCATTATTGTTCTCTCGAAAATTTCGTGACGTTTCAAGTGACCAAAATATTTAAATTTTCTTTGTTTTATCGTTTTTAATAGACATCCTTCTTCAATATTCAGCTCTTGAGGTATTGATGCATTTGTTCTTTTATTTACCTAAGATATTCTTAGAACTCGTCTATAACATTTATATTCAAAGGCATATATGTGCTGTTCAGCTTGTTTAGTAAGTGTCCAGGTCTCACAGGCGTATGTTGCAATGGGAAAGATGCATGCTCTTAAAAATCTAATTTTTGTAGTTCTGTCTGTCCCATTCCATAATTTATTCAGTCGTTTTAGGTATTGAAGAGCAATTGATTGTCGTCGTTTAATTTCTTTCATTGTATCACCGTTGTTGGTAATCAATGACCCAAGATATTCAAAATTGTCCACCACTTCCAATTTTTCCTCATTAACATATACTTCTTTCTCCATAGTGGTTTTATTTGTATACATTATCTTTGTTTCTGCAATGTTAAGATACAAGTTGTGATTTTCACTATTCAATTGGGTTGAGACTATTAGGTTTTCTATACCAGTCTGTGTTGTGGATAGCAATACTGTAGCATCAGCATACCGAATCTCTGGTATGTCATGACCACCGATATTTAGGGCATCATATAGCTCCCTATTTATATCATCTCTTACATATCTCATTATATTTTCGGCGTACAGATTAAACAAACAGGGGGACAGCACACATCCCTGACAGACTCCTTGCTTGATGTCAAACCAATCTGAAGTCTCGCCATCTATTCTAACCGCTGCTTGTCGATGTAGATAGAGCATTCTTATGAGTTGTATCACATGTGGTGGAAATCCCATATTCCTCATGATTTCCCAAAGTTTCTGATGCTGTACACAGTCAAATGTCTTTGAATAATCCACAAAACATGAGAATAATTAAATTCTGTGCACTTTTCTATTATTAAACGCATATTGAGAATGTGATATCTTGTTCCTCTTCCTTGTCTAAATCCAGCTTGAACGACGTTAATTTCTTTCTCCATTTTCTTACGAAGTCTTCCCATTATGATTTTTAATAGAATTTTAACTGCATGACTGATCAGGGCAACAGTTCTATAGTTGGTGCATAATTTCAGGTTGCCTTTTTATGGTATTGGAATGAAGATAGTTCTCTTCCAATCTTTTGGCCATATTCCACATGTCCATATCTTTTTACATAATGCGTGATAGATTTGTATGCTTTCTTCTCCTCCCGCTTTAATTAGCTCAGCTGGTATCTCATCACATCCAGGTGATTTACCATTCTTCAGGTTCTTTATTGCCCATTCAATTTCATCTAATGAGGGTTCGGGTTCTCTCTCTGCTGTCGTTGGCTCATGTATCTCATTGATATCCTCACTGTCACTCATATGATACATTCCACTGCAATAATCCTGCCATCTTTCTAGAATTTGTCTATATTCTGTTAAGGTATTTCCCATCTTGTCACAGATAACATTCAATTGACGTTGAACATGTCTTGTTAGTAACTTCATTTCTTTGAACATTTCGTAATCTTTTCCAGTCTTATGATATTGGTCTATTCTGGTACAGCAATCTTGTATATATTGATTTTTGTCCTTTCTTGTGTTCTTTCTTATTTCTCGAATTAAAGATTTATACTTCATCCTGCTGTTATCTGATTCACTTCCTTTCAGTTTCAGTTCCCTTCGTTGGTTTATTAATTCTAACGTGTCTGATGTAATCCATGGCTTAAGTTGCGTTTTTTTGGTCGGAATTAAATCTTTGGCTGCAGTTATAAAGATATCTCTAGCTTGTACTACCAGTTCATCAAGTGTCATTTCCTCTTGTACAGACATCAAGACCCCAAAACGATTCCTAACGTCTACAGTGTATGTATCTGGTATTTTTGTGAGATTAAAACGAAGTGGCCTTGGTCATAGGGTAAGCTTTTTTAGTTTTAATTTCAGATCTGCTTCTAATAACTATGATCCGTATCACAGTCTGCACTTCGTAGGGTTTTTGCAGACGTTATGCTTGATCTCCATCTTCTTTGTATTAAAATATAATCTATCTGATTTTTGATAATACTGTGCCGGGACTTCCATGTGAAGAGTCTTCTTGGATGTTGTTTAAAAAGTGTGTTGGCTATCATTAACTCATTTTCTGTGCAAAATTCAATTAATTTGTCACCTGCATCATTTCTGTTTCCCAATCCATATTTTCCTAAAACGTGTCTCTCATTTTCAGCTCTTCCTGTACCAACTTTTGCATTAATATCTTGCAGTATTATTGCTATATCATTATGACCAATCTTATTTAATGTGTTTTGCAGCGTGTTGTAAAAATCTTCAATGTCGTCCTCCTCTGCTGTTGAAGTAGGTGCATATATCTGTACGAGTGTTGTGTTTTTTGGACTGCCTTTAAGTCTAATTGTGAGGATTCTATCACTAATTGGGTTATATCCCAATAAAACTTTTGCAGTTGTTTTATCTAAATAAAATGCCACTCCACTCTGGCCTCCGACGTCTCTACCAGAATAAATGAAAATACTTCCATATTCAGTTGTAAAATGTCCCTTGCCTTTCCAGCGATATTCAAAAATTCCTAAAATTTGAATATTTAACCTCTCAATCTCATCACACACTACTTTAAGCTTCCCCTCATACAGACTTCTCACATTCCACATTGTTTACTTCTATAGAACGTTCAGTTACTGTTCTCAGTATATATACAGCATTTACTGTACCCTTGCCTTCTACAAACCCACATTGTCCTTCCCAATTTCAGGTTGTATTTTCTTCCTACCTCTTTGCATGCTAATTATCAGCATAATCTTCGTGATATGGCTCATTATACTAATTCTTCGATGTTGATCACATCCCAAGGCTCCTGATATCTTCCGGACTGCAATAAATATAGAATTACATAATTCAGGTTGTATATCTCCAGTATCGTATATTGCGTTCAGCAGTTTGGTGACTTGGTCTATTCCATATTCTTCTAAGGCATTGATCATTTCTATTGTGATGTTATTTGTACCCGGGGTCGTGCCAGTTTTCATATGGTTAAGAGCATTCTATACTTCCATCTTCAAAATTGATGGTCCTTCATTATTATTCCGATGATCGTATTGTTCGTCTCTTGTATCATTATAAAGGTCCTCCGCATAATCTGACCACGCATGTAAAATCTGATCTTTTCTATTATGATTTGCCATCTTTGGTTTTTAGGCATCCCGCTGATTTGTGTGTTATAATGTTAGTGCTGTCATTAATTATTTTGTGCATTAATTTGGTATTCCGGGTGTTGTCTTGGTTTCCAATTTCTATGCAATTTTTCTCAAGCCATGTTTAAATAAAAATTCAATTAAAAGCAGCCGGTGTGATATTGACCGCATCACCCACCCAATGCCGAATGGCTTAAAAAGAAACTTGGGTCTAGCAGTGTATTTACGAGGCCCCTTATGGCGAATAATAGAGCCATTTACTTATAGATACGTGCTATAACACATAACGTATAAAGTGACAAGGGAGGAGTCTGGAAAACACCTTTAGATCGATAGGTGCTGTCTGTCCTGTTATATACGCAGACTTGAGTGCATGCATTAAATCGGTTATCGTGTATCTTCTCCTGAACCATTCACAGAAGTCTGAAGTGGTTTGTAAAGTTGTTATGTTTCCTTGTGTAAGGTGTTGTCTTCCTTTAGCGCGGTCTATTGAGCATTGGTTCTATTTGAATAACACATGTTCCAGCAGGATCTATTTAGCATTGATTCTATTAGAATAACACATGGTCCAGATGATCTATTGATTATTGATTCTATTAGAACAGCATATGGTCCAACAGGATTTACTGAGCATTTATTCTATTAGAATAATATATGATCCAGCATGATCTATTGAACGTTGATTCTAGTAAAGTAACACATGGTCCAACAATGTCTATTGAGCATTGATTCTACTAGAATATATCATGATCCAGCAAGATCTATTTAGCCTTGATTCTATTAAAAGAACATATGGTCCAATAGAGGCACAATCGAACCTCCGTGGACTTTCTTCTTCTGCTGCGATCAACTAGTGCTATGTGTGATGCATAGCATCCATTATAGTGCGTGCATGCCAATTTCCCTGTCCCGTGCCATTTCGGCCATCATCTTCCGACTTCAACGGTTGATGTTAGTTGCTTGCTTGCTTGTGTTCGTTGGCTATGAACTCCAGCGTGAAGTCCTGTATTTCGGATGAAGACATTCTTTTGTCCAGCATCAATGTGATGCCATACAGGACCTGAGGCTTGTGTGAGTATCCGTTATCCCATGTCTGGCTTATTGGTGTGCAGACTGGTGGCTCCTTGCCGTGCAGGCAGACACTCTCCGACTTCGGAGGAATCAACGAGGCTACTTACTTTAGCCAGGACCCCAAAGAGACCTGTTGCCCAGGACGCTCGGCGAGGACGCGTCAATAAGGTTTTGGCCAGTATAGAACCTGGCCCTGGTGCCTTAGAAACACCTCTGCGTCCCGTTGATGTTAGTTTTCTTGATGCCTCTTCCCATTGACTGATTGATTGTCTTTACGGGATCGTGGGCTCTGCCTGTCCACATTTTATTTTTATCAGGCTTTGTTACCCTAGTCATTGGTCTTACAACTTCCACAAGTCAGTGGTGGTTTGATATTTGGTGTTTACTTCATGTACATGAATTTCCTTCTAGGGTTTATGAGCCCCATCAGCCCATTTTTCATGTTTAATTTGCTCTCTTATTTTGTTCTATAAAGCATAGACTTTTGCCATGGAGCACAAATGTAAACTGCAATGTTAGCAGTGCTGTCTCAATACACCACAGAGAGTTCCCCCCCCCCCCCTCCCCCCCCCAAAAAAAAAAAAAATTGCAATGCGTCTACGTCAATATTATTCAGGAGCTGTTACAAAGAGGTTACTACGCGATTCTCAACCTCGCATACCGCGTTTGAAGCACAGTTGCGTTCATTTAGAAACAGACTGCTTTGCGCTGGTTTTCTTACAATGGTATAAGTGTCGGTCGTTCAGAAAGCCATGACACATTACTGAAAGTAACCTTGCCAATAAATCACAAACAGCCTACAAATGTTGGGGTTGACTGGGGCATCTTGTAGAGAATAAATAATATTACAATAAATGTCACTACATGGTCGATGTAGAGAAATGATTTCAATACCAACAATAAATATCATTACCAGACTAAGCTAACGACCAGGATGTAAACACCAACCTGTGCAGTTTGTTAATTGTATCGTTGTATCGTTTGCATCACTTGTTTCGTTTTGTCCAGCTAGACCAGGCATCCATAGAATCATGACCAGCAATACTGGACTCTCCATTGCTGCAGGGACAGTGTAGAAATGATCTTCTTCAAGACGTTCCTCACTCGCGTCAAAGGAAATCTGAGAAGAATTTCCAAATACTTATGATTATTTTTTATCATCATCATCATTGTCATCATCATCATCATCATCATCATCATCATCATCATCATCATCATCATTATCATCATCATCGGAGTACTTAGAGAAACATAATTCAGCAAAATATAAAATGTAGGACTTGTAAACAAGATTTAATGTCTGGAAAAGATTACTTTGAAGGTATGTTTAGCGAGGAAGCATGATCTTCTTCCAGACGTTCCTCACTCGCGTCAAAGGAAATCTGAGAAGAATTTCCAAATACTTATGATTATTTTTTATCATCATCATCATTGTCATCATCATCATCATCATCATCATCATCATCATCATCATCATCATCATCATCATTATCATCATCATCGGAGTACTTAGAGAAACATAATTCAGCAAAATATAAAATGTAGGACTTGTAAACAAGATTTAATGTCTGGAAAAGATTACTTTGAAGGTATGTTTAGCGAGGAAGCATGATCTTCTTCCAGACGTTCCTCACTCGCGTCAAAGGAAATCTGAGAAGAATTTCCAAATACTTATGATTATTTTTTATCATCATCATCATTGTCATCATCATCATCATCATCATCATCATCATCATCATCATCATCATTATCATCATCATCGGAGTACTTAGAGAAACATAATTCAGCAAAATATAAAATGTAGGACTTGTAAACAAGATTTAATGTCTGGAAAAGATTACTTTGAAGGTATGTTTAACGAGGAAGCGGAGAAAAGGAAGAGTACAACATGGATGAATTATATACGTGAACATTAATTTGACCAACCAGCAACAGAGGCAGGGTACTTGATAGAGAGATTTTCGAAGGACTGTCAAACGAAAAAGTTCTTCATAGGACAAGTCAATGGTTAATTACGAAATCTGGCCAAAAAAATATATAAATTCCACAAAATTAAATATTATGAAAGTTGTTATGAAGCAACTTACATGCCCGACCCGAAGTCCCAGAATATCTATAAATAAATGATACCAGGTATTATATAACACGTGGCTAGAGCTAGAATGATCGCCACGTATGCTGGCTGTTGTAGAGGGCGTTGTCAGTTTATTATAATGCACACATACACGTAGACACTCGCCTGCCGGCTCGGTGGTCGTGGACTCGAACATCATCGGGGTGGATCCGGATTTTACAACTGTCCAATTGTACTCCCAAGTGGACCCAGTCTAGAAAGTGAACCAGGAAATGTCTGAGGAATAAAGGTGGTCGGCATGATTCTGATCACATCACACACTAAGTCCCGATTGGTCAATATAAATATGATCTTAGATTCTGAAGGTATTGCAAGAATGCACTAGTATGTGCTTATGGGATATTGACATGCTAACTACTACCATGACATGCATCGTAGCTTCTGAAAGCAATGGTGTAGACCGAATAGATACGAAACATTAAAATATAGAGCAACAAATAGTGTAGAAATATTGACAGACTATGTGACAAAACAGTGTAGAAACTGTATCTAGATGTAACTACACAGTAACTAACAACGAATGTCTGAAAGAGGCTAATGAAACTAAAACATTGTATACAGAAATAAGAAAGAGACACAAAGTTTTCTTCGGTCATGTGATGAGGAGAGAGGCATTTGAGAACATTGTGACAACTGGTATAATCAAGGGGAAGAGAGGGCAGACCAAGAGAAATAATGCTGGATGGACTGGGACTTTGGCATGAAGGAATATCATCAGCAGAGTTCATCCAGAAAACCAAAGATAGAGATCTGTGGAGAGACAAGCACGCCTACACCAGCTGGCAGGGCACTCGATGATGATGATTACACAGTAGTGTAGGACTATCTAGAAATAGTTACAAAGCATTGTAAGAATATCTAAAACATACCATTTTAGACATATCTCAAATGCATTTGTGAAATGGAAAATTATTCAAAATACTAACGTGACTATGAAGACTATTTATGGTATAGCTACAGAATGGTGTTGTAATATTAATATCACGCCATGGGGTGTATGGTGTCAGGTCTAGTCAGATATGACTGAGCTACCGGATATCAGTAGACGGTACTACCTGTTTTCTGTTAGCGCCGATGTTGGGCGGCGCTTATCAGACCCGACACCCTACATTGTACCAACGGTTTCGGTCGGAGGAGTACAATTGGAAGGGTACAAGAATTACCCTAGCGCTAGGAAATGCAACTTAAAGACTAAATGTTATGGTAGGGCAGACCAGGCCCTAATCCTTGGTCAGTTACTGGTCTAGGATGGAAGCTTCGACTGGTCAACAATTAGAGTATTACTTTGCTGATACGGCAGCTTCTGCAGCTTGCATTGTTCCAGACTTATTGGTGTTACCTTTCCTTTTGAGTGAACTAGGCAGGCAGAGAGAGAGAGAGAGAGAGTGAGAGAGAGAGAGAGAGAGAGAGAGAGAGAGAGAGAGAGAGAGATAGAGGGGGGGGGATCATGCCGCATGAGCAACACATGGTCTTAAAATTCAACCCAGGCTTTGTGTTATGGAGCGACGTAACTAAATTTTACAACTTATCGTCTGTCAAGACGGCCAGGTGCCAGTCGTAGTCATATAAATATGGGTCTAGCAACATATGTCCATTGGCCGCTATGGTTTGTAAACATATCCCATAATGTATATGTACGCGTATCATGCGCGTATCAAATCAACGTGTCGAACAGGTTATTTTGGGTACAGCGTCACAACTATTCAACAAAACCTGCAAATAGCACACAGAGGATAAAGACCCTTACCCAAATACTCTCAACCATACACATAACAAACATAAACAGTCATTAATACCAATGTTGTAGCAGCCACTGCTGTTGCTGGCACATTGCCGTCTTGACAGGTGATGGTTTATTACCTTGTGCTGTTCGAAAGGCATAATAACAACAACGCATGACGATAGCGAATGTTACTGGAAAGAATAATTCTCACAGTAAATGTTCGTCCACAACCGGTCCATGTGACACGTGGCCATTTCTACCACCATGCACCATCGGACGCCTCACACGCTCTGTGTCTGAACTATTTCAAATAGTTTTTCTTTTGTTTTATCCCATTTCTGATATGTTCCCTCCTTGCTACGCAATCAGCGGCGACTTGCTCCCAAGGTGCAATATCAATACCTGTATCGGTCTTCTCAAGATAACACACATCTGCATACAATAAAATTGGCTGACCCCGAGATCGTGTTTGTTAGTATGGGCTCTTCACCGCTGCCAGACTATTAGTCGTGAGGACATTGTTATCAAGCCTGCCGACAACGTAGGAGCGTTAGAGGAAGGACTTGTATATACAGGAAGACAACATACAACTTGGGATGCAACTTTCTACAGACCACGGTCAGAAAACGGGACGGTCAGTAACAACACCCAAGTCAAGCATGTGACGAACGCCATCATCAGACAAGGCCTCTTGCCTAGCTCTGCCACCTCGCTGATCACCCACGATAGCTGCTAGGTCAAACCCACCTTGTGCATGCCGCCTAAGACACACAAGCCTAGGGAACGCAGGCAGACCCATCGTCTCGGCCTGCTCTTTCCATACTGAACGGATTTCAGAGTTCCTTAACGTCATATTTCAGCCGTTGGTTGCTAATCTCCCCTCATATATCAAAGGCACCAGCCACGCTATCTCTATCTTCGATTCCATCAGCTTCACAACCCCTTCTCAGTACCACATCTTTACTTTAGATGTGACTTAACTTTATAATCTATTCCTCACTCTAACGGTCTTAAAGCCTTGGAATTTTTCTCGGAGAATAGGCACAACCCCACCATAGCCACCGGACCATTGCTAGCGTCTGGCAGAGTTAGACCTTAACCTCAATTCATTTGAGTTTAATGGGGACTATTTTGACCAGATCAGCGGGGTGGCCATGGGCACTAATATGGGTCCGAGTTATGCCTGTCTGTTCATGGGCTATCTGGAACACCAGGTATGGAGTCAATACAGCGGTAGGCTCCCGGACCTTTACAGGAGGTAAATCGATGATTGTTTTGGTGTTTCAGACATGCCATTGTCTGATCTCCAGGATTTAATTGCCTTTTCTCCAAATTTCATTCAAACATCAGACTCACCTCCACTATTTCCTCGTCGGTTGTTAATTTCTTAGACATAACAGTTTCCTTAGGTTCTTCTGGTCTTTCCACAACGGTTTACTATAAACCAATTGACTCGCACACATTCCTTCTCTATACCTCCTCCCATCCTAACTCTTGTAAGGATTCTATTTCTTTCTCACAACTGTTACGTCTCCGACGGCTTTGTCATGATGCTTGCTTGCTTGTGTTCGTTGGCTTGAGCTCCAACGCGAAGTCCTGTATGTCGGATGAAGGCATCCTGTTGTCCAACATCAGTGTGATGTCATACAGGACCTGAGGTTTGCGTGAGTATCCGTTGTCTCATGTCTGGCTTATTGGTGTGCAGACTGGTGGTTCCTCGCCGTACAGGCAGACACTCGGAGGAATCGGCGATCCTACTGACTTTAGCCAGGACCCCGAAGGGACCTGTTGCCTAGGACGCTCGACGAGTTCGCGTCAATAGGTCTTGGCCGGTATATAACTCGGCCCTGGTGCCTTGGAAACACCTCTGCGTCCCGCTTTGTCATGATAATAACGACTTCCGTCAAAAAGGCCACGAAATGTTGGATTTCTTTCAACTTCGAGGCTATCCTGAGAATGTTTTGTCTACAGCTCTTCACCGCTGCCAGTCTATTAGTCGAGGCTCTCTCCTCCAGGCCGAAACCACGTAATAATAGACCTATTCTCTTACTTACCTACAATCCTCATAATATTGCTGCCAAGAATATTCTCATTAGGCATCTACCCATCCTCCAGGCAGACCTGGTCACTGGCGATGTCTTCTCAGAGGCCCCACTGGTGGTATATAGGCGGGATCGTAACCTGAGGGATGTGCTGGTCCATAGCACTCTACCCCAACCTCACAAGTCTCTTCCTGGCACGGCGGCTTGTCTTCGATCTCGTTGTAAGACCTGTCCACATTTCCTTCAAACCCCAAGTCTGGCTTTCCCTAAGACTACTTTCCACATCCGGGAGAGTTTCTCATGCACGAGTTGCAACGTTATCTATGCGATCATCTGCACACGTTGCGACATGAGATATCTTGGTGAGACAGGTCTTCGTCTGGAGGACAGACTTAGACAACACCTCTCTGATATCAACAGTTGTGCCCAGAAACCTGTACCTCTACACTTCAACAGTTCCGACGACTGTGGTATTGCCAATATACCGGTCACGTCGTTCAAATCGTGCAAATCTCACGAACGCGATCGCAACAGATTGGAAAACCGTCTCATCTTCCACTTTTGTACACTCTCCCGTCACGACCTCAATGTCCAACACAGTTTCATTTAAGTCCCTAACGCCCCCCGCTCCTTCCCATCCACGTAGTCGTATAGTCCACTTAAAAGTCAATTTGCATGTCCTTCGCAGGACGTCGCAGTAAACACCAGCATTATCTTTGCCTTCTGTGACTTCCCTGGTAGTTTACGTTCAGTCGCTTCTCGTTGCTTTCTGAATAACCGGCAGTTGTGCTATTTTATGAAAGCAAACGCGTGTTGGTCTGCAACCAAATCGCTCGCAGCATTGTTTCGAGCTTGGCGTGGGGAATTGCGAACTGCATCCATTACATCGCCACAGAGTCGGCTACAGTGCTCTACCTATCCATATTTTTCCTTTTCGCTCTCATGGGCGCACCCCATCTCTTAGCGCTAGTTCCCTGATCGGTTGTCTTAGCCAATCCCCGAGCGTCTGGCTTTATTGACATTTAGTCAGTTGATCATGTTAACCACTACATCCGGTTTATTCCATCCACGGATAGCCGCTCTAGCAAGGACACTAATAAGTAAAATTACTACATTCATATAGTGTCTTTCGTGTATTTGTTAGTCTATTTTTGTTTGTATGTTCTGTACTGAAGAAGGCTTTGACCACAAGTAAAATTACTACATTCATATAGTGTCTTTCGTGTATTTGTTAGTCTATTTTTGTTTGTATGTTCTGTACTGACGAAGGCTTTGACCACAAAGTCCATTTTGTTTCTTGTAATCGTGCTCTAGTAAAGCTCACAATCTACTTCTCGTTTTTCTGTGATTCATTCATTGTTAGTATGGGATGTATTCACAGTGTCACATAAATAATGTCATCGTTTTAATGAGCTCGGTGACGTGTTCACTTACTAATCCAGAACTAACTGCAATTAGGTTATGTTATTCGAACGAAATCAATGCACTTTGGACAATAACATACGTGCCGAGTTCATCGATGCAACAGCCATTCCAAAGTACTTCTGCTTACTACCATGAAGGTAATATTGAAGTGCTGTCCCGGCTACATGAGTAGTATGTCATGTTGGGTTCGACGCGTAAATGTGGCTCCGAACCACATTATATCCTTATATGCAGTTGCGCGAGGTATTGAACAATGCATCACAACTTTAAGCCACACAATTCATATATTACGTGTCAAAGGACGTTACTACTTTCAGTCCCTAAATATTTGAAATTGTTAAAATTAAAAATATGGCGGTTATTATTGTCGGTAGTTTGCGTGCTTTTCTTCCTCTTCTGCTGCTCCCTCCCCCACTTCCTTTCCGCCTCGTCTTCTTCCTCAACATTTTCTTCGTCTGTCTTCTTCCATATCTTCCTCCTCTCACTTTCTCTCTCTCTTCTCCTTCTTTCTCGTCCTCCTCATCTTCTTACTTCTTATCTTCTTCTTATGCTATTACTTCCTCCTCTCTCTCTTTCTCTCTCTCTCTCACATCCTTCTTCTTCTTCCTCCACCTTATCATCCTACATCTTCGTGTTCCTTCTTTCTCCACATTCTTCCCTCTATTCCTCCTTCATTTTTCCTCTTCTACCTCCTACTCCTTCTTCCTTCTTCTCCTTATGTCTCCTCATTCTTTGGCTCTCGTAAGTAGTAGGCAGGTTATAGATAATTGCTTCAAGCCGTGGCCAGTTTTGGCTTATTATCAAAGAGGAGTGCTGTGGGATGTTATCCGCCGTTCTAGGCAGTAATGGCATGAGTGGTTTAATGACGTGATTTATCTTCTCTCAAGATTATTGGCATTGTCTCTGTAGGCTTAGTGTGAGTTCACACACACACACACACACACACACACACACACACACTATATATATATATATATATATATATATATATATATATATAATATATATATATATATATATATATATATTAAATAGTACAACAAAATAAAAAAGAATAAAAAAAAAACAAAAGGCAAAAATTAAAACAAAAGTAATAAACATGTAAAAACATTGTTAAGAATTTGAAAATAAAAGTATACAATTACATAAATTAAAAGTTAACAAGTTAACAATTACAAGATAAAATAGATAATGTTAAAAAAATTTTAAATAAAAATAAACAATGTAAATAACAAAAATTAAAACATTAAAAATCAAACATCAAGAAATTCAATTTGTATTTAACAATTGAAATTAAAATATAAAATAAAGATTAAAAACATTAATAATAAAACAAAAAGTGGCGATTGTTATTGTATGTTCTGAGTGTCGTATTATATTGTATGTAAATATTATTATCATACTCTTGACAAAGGCAGAACAAACTGTCATACAAAATATATCAATCCCAAGCATGGGCGCCAAGCATGATAGTTCCTTTAAATTGGTCACAGGGTAGTGAGCCTGGAGGTATTGGTGTATTGCCTACCGCTTGTGTGTAGAAAAAAATGTTCTTCTATTTATTGAATGGTGCATATATTGTTGGCATATTGATACGTGCATATTAAATTACGTATAAATCGTTCAGGTATGGCAAGATAGTTATGCGATAAATAGTTAGGTTTGTAGCTTTATGGAACCAGGTCATGTCCTCCCTAGTTAAGCTAGTCAACCAGACGAGATATCTACGATCGTAGTTCTCAGAATGTAAACAATATTAAGATTATGAATGCAACGTCAGGTGTTAAGGCAACATAAATGAGAATCGTTAGTCAGTATGATAATAGAAAGTTCACGGTTCATTAGTTTGTTGACTTGTGATAAGCCAGGTGATATAGATAAGCATGACGGTTATGTAGACTTATCAATGTTAACTGAACAGCTTTGTCACATCATTTTAAAGTATTTGGTCGAGTCACGGAACACTTGTTCAGTTAAGAAATCGCATTTCCAGTTTCTCCAACACTCTAAACAGGTCATAGTTAGTCTTCGCATAAAACATTATGTGCGAGTCTTTACATGTGTATATAGCAATGAACCAATGCTTTGTCCAAAACTTAGGGGTAGTGGAGGTATTGAAGAAACTTTACGGCTCTAAGAGTATAGAAACCGTGATATTGACCTTCTTCATTATTAATATTTACGTTACCTTGATGGTTCCAATATATGTGATTTTTGCAAGTCTACGACCTTTCCCATTAATGCGTAGATTTGCAAGCATCGTCATCATATTGAAATGTCTTACTATATCGAGAGACTTTGTGTAGTCAATACAGCAAAGCTGTATGCCCCTGTATACTTCTATAGAACTGTCAATTAATGTTCTCAGCATATACACATCATTTACTGTACCCTTACCGTCAATGAACCAACATTAATCTTCTCTTATTTCAGGCTTTATTTTCTTCCTAATTAGTTGCAAGATGATTCTTAGCAAAATCTGTCTCCTTATACTAATTGTTCGATGTTGATCACATTGTATGGCTCATGATTTCTTCTGGATTGCAATACATATAAAATTACACAATTCGGGAGGTAAATCTCCAGTATCACCGGTTTCCATGGCCTAGGGTTTACGTCTTTCTCCGTAATCCCGTATATTCTCATGAGTACCGTAACCTGCGCGAGAATAGAGATCGGTTCTCGCCACTTTGGTAACTTACGTGGTATGTGAGCCGGCCGCTCAGAAAGCAATGACAAACTACTGAGGGTAATCTTGCCTAGTACATCAACAGCAGCTGAAAATGCTGATGTTGATTGCAACGTCCTGTAAGGGATATGCAAAATAAATTTCCAGTATCATATAATGCGTTCAGCAGTCTTGTGACCTGGTCTATTCCATATTCTGTTAAGTCATTTAACATTTCTGTTGTGATGTTGTCTGGCCTCGGATTGTTGTCTGTTTTTATATGGTTAAGAGCATTCAGAATTTCCATCTTTCCATGACAACAACACATATTAAATATCCAAGTTGTAGGTTTTTTTATGACATAATCATCACGTGGTTACCACTGGTTTTCGACAACACAATGTAAACAGCGTTGTTGGATAACCTGATAGTACTTGACAGTGTTAAAGCTCTCACGAATTTATTGCTATAAACTGAGACAAGTTACATTGAGTAATATAAATAGTAGTAATGGTAGTAGTAGCAGTAGAATTGTCAATAGTATTAGTATGAATATTTGTAGTAGAGGAAGAAGTGACAGTTGTAGTAATATTGGTAGTAGTAGTAGTATTGGTAGTTGTAGTAGTAGTAGAAGAAGTAGTAGTAGTAGTAGTAGTAGTAGTAGTAGTAGTAGTAGTAGTAGTAGTAGTAGTAGTAGTAGTAGTAGTAGTAGTAGTAGTAGTAGTAGTAGATGATGTATGTTATAGTAGTGTGTTGTTACATTTCAAGTGTGGTAAGCGTGTGAAAGGCTGTGTTATTTGTTATATGCTAGAGTTGGCGTATGACCTGCGTATTGAAGTGTTTCTTGTAAATTTTATATCTGTATTATGTTATCTCTATACCATTGGGGTATATATACCATGTACGGTGTGTCAAGTTGATACATGACATGTCATCTCTGCCAACTATTCGTATCTGTATTGTGACAAAGCCTCCTATAATGCTGTGATGTGAAAACACGCAATTAATATTTCCCACCAACACAATAGGCATACCCCTGTATGTCTATATTTCTAGTTTGTTTAGATGGCTGGCTATGGTAAAACAGATGTATGTCAGCACTGGTGGCTTGTTATGTTTGTTTTTTGTCCATCAAGAATGATGATGACCATTCATTCCATCCAGTGGGGTTGAAAGTATCGAGCCGTGAACCGTGGTGGCTTAAATGTGGTACAACAGCTGTGGTGGGGTATGTATGTTAAATGCATTTTGGAGGCGCTAAAGCTTTAATTAAAGAAAGAAATAGACAGTCATGGTTTTATTTGTGTCAGTTTCACTGTTTGTAATGCTGCAGTAGTGGTGTTTATATTGTACTTTATGAAACTGTCTTGTTTTTATGTATATACAGTTACCACTGTGTATAGGTGTGTGTAGTATTGTTAAAAAACTTCTGTTATGCATGCTGTTTCACTTTATGTGTGGCCTTACATATATGTTATTGTGTCTGTGTGTCTGTTATGGTGTATGTATTGATCTAATTGCCACGTATTGTTTCGGTGGGAGTTCCATGTGGCTGTCCCAGGTATTCGTAAAGTTTTCTTCAGAAACCCCAATTCCACTGCCTGTTGATTTATCCACATGTTACGTCCAGAATTTCATGCAGGTGGTGTTGGTGGTCTGCAGCCACTCGGAGATATGATTATCCTGCAATACCTGTGTCTTCCGGTAAAATGGCGACGAATTAGTTGTGTTTTTTGCAAAGGAACGCTGTTTTGTATTTTCCTTTAGATGATGTGTTGATTTTAGTAACCGTTTTACGAATGTTTTTCACAAGAAATATCGGAAGGAAGGTAGTGGATGGAATTTTGAGGGAAGCCGACAGATAGTTGTTGGTTATGGTCTCAAGTTTCGCGACAGTAGGCAAAGGATCTTTTTAACGAGACAATGGCTATGGTCACCGACCAGTATGATCACTGCCAAGAAGGAAAGCAGCGACAAACTACCTTCTTAAAGATGCTCAATTTATTATAATTCGTCAAATATCAAATTACACAACGCACCATTGGGGGGTATAACATCAATAACATTAGATATGCTGATGATATAGTACCAATTAAAGACAATAAGTATGATCTGCAACATTTAGTAGGTGCGGTTGTTGCACACAGTGAACAACTAGGGTTAGAATTAAATTGTAAGGAGATACAGATTATGGTCGTCACTGGAAAGAAGGAAATACCACAAAGTAATATATAGGATTTTATGTCATGGTTGTGAAAAGGAGACCTGGAGACTTACTAAACAAGCTGAACAGCGCATAGAAGCCTTTGAATATATATTTGTTGAGGTACAAGAATATCTGGAATAAAGAAAATAACAAATGCATCCATACTTCAAGAGCTGAATATTGAAGAAGGTTGGCTAGTAAAGACGATGAAACAAAGAAAATTGAAATATTATGGTCACTTGAAACGTCACGAAAGTTATGAGAGAACAATAATTGAAGGGTATATGCCTGGGAAGAGAGGAAGAGATAGACCAAAGAGAAGATGGGTGCAGAATTTGGCTGATGATCTCCAGATGCGTGTATAGGACGCGGACAATCTTGCTTATGATTGAGATGTTTTCCTAAAGGCTGATATGGGACCGAGGCTCTGCAAAGGACACGCTACTGAATGAATAAATGAATGGATGGATGAATGAATGAATGAATGTATGAATGATTGAATGAATATACAAATAAATGGGAATATTTTTAAACAATTGAATCGGTACAATTATTTCGAAACAGTCATATCATATGATGAGAGATGCATTGAAGAGATTAGAACAAGGATCGCATAGAGAAGGTATCCTTTTTCAAGATGGAAAACATACTGACCAAGAAAAACTTGTCATTTATAAAGAGAGAAAGAGTGTTAATGTGCTACATAGAACATGCACTTTTGTATGGATGTAAAGCATGGACAATAAGAAAACAATCTGAAAAAACATCTGATAGTTGTGGAAATGTGGTTTCTGGGGAAATGCAAAGAATGCTATGGACAGACAGAAAAAAATCAATGACCAAGTCCTGCTAGAAACAAAAGAAAACCTGATTAGATAAATTAGACGTAGATAGTCACACATTTTTGGACACGTTATGAGAAGAAATAACTTATAGAACTTGGTGACAACTGGCAAGATTGAGGGGGAAGAGAACAAGGGGAAGACAGAGAAGTAAATACCTGCATGACTTGGCCAAGTGGTATGGTCGAGATAAGAACACTGAGCTGATCCACGACTCTGTTGATAGCGTGAGGTGGCGAAACATTTCCGCCTACTCTTATCGGCATGACAAAAGATGAAGATAACCTTAAGTCTGTCCTCAGTCGTTGAAAAGCCGGGATGTATCCATACGCACTAACGTCGTGTCCCTTGGGCATGCTAGGACCACCCGCATAGCTTTAGTTTTCATGCACTCTTGTTTCCCCAACTTCCTCTTTGACACTGTGAGCAATCCTAATCCATACTTATTTACCGAAAAAAATCACATGTTGATAGAGTATGAACAACATTCCAACAAGACAATAGACATTGTGCAATCATGGAACAGACAGCTTGAAATCATGCAATAAGCAATTTAAAATCATACAACAGGCAACATGAAACAGTGCAATGTACAAAAAGAAAGCATGCAATAGACGGCATAGAATTGTGAAATAGGTGACGTCACATTTTAAAATACATCACAATGGTTTCCCGTAGTGAATTTGAATAACAAGACAAAAACAATAGATTGCAAGAATTATTGCTTGGCATATTTCGCTGTATCTCGCCAGGTACATACTGAAGA
Organism: Cepaea nemoralis; assembly: GCA_014155875.1. Taxonomy (NCBI): domain Eukaryota; kingdom Metazoa; phylum Mollusca; class Gastropoda; order Stylommatophora; family Helicidae; genus Cepaea; species Cepaea nemoralis. The sequence continues at coordinate 300,320 of JACEFZ010026405.1, forward strand.
ATTCAAACAACATAAAGTAAATTAACTATATCTTCAAGCTGAATTATACACTTGTTCGCACAGTAGTGTCAATTGTCTACCACGGTAAACATTTTCACATCTGTCAACATGTTACTCTTTTCATTTTATATATTGCACGGTATCTACCACGGTAAACAATTACACACACAATACTCGCTTGTTAAAGTTTGCAGAAGCAATAATGATCATTGAACGCATGCCAGATTTGTGCAAACAGAAAGACATGTTCAATCAATCAATTTTAACGTATCTGTCCTTGTCTTGCGATGATCAGTCTTTAAGACATGTTAGTCAGTTTAAAATTACCATGGTAGACAACTGACATTACTGTGCGAACATGTGTATATTTCAGCTTGAAGGATTTATCTAGTTAATAATTTGGGACGTAGAGGTGTTTCCAGGGCACCAGGGCCAGGTTCTATACTGGCCAAGACCTGCTGACACGTCCACGCCGTGCGTCCTGGGCAACAGGTCCCTTCGGAGACCTGGCTAACATCAGTAGGATCGATGATTCCTCCTCGCCTGTATGGCGAGGAACCACCAGTCTGCACACCAATAAGCCAGACATGGGACAACGGATACTCACGCAAACCTCAGGTCCGGTATGAGATCACATTGATGTTGGACAACAGGATGTATTCATCCGACATATATGACTTCACGCTGGAGTTCACAGCCAGCGATCACAAGCAAGCAAGCAAGCATCTAGTTAATTTATTTTATGTTATGTGAATTCTGCAGTATGTACCTGACGAGATGCAGCTAAATATGCCAGGCAATAGATCGTGCAATCCATTATTTGTGTCTTCGTTATTCAAAAACATCACAATGGGATTATGCCTTACACAACATTTCTGGTATATACTCTATGGGTTAATGGCTGCTGCAACAGTTCTGATTTACACGCAGTGGGATGCAAGAAAATGCTGCATTTCAGTTTAATAGAGACTGAGAAAGTTGTTGTTATCAAGGGAACGGTGGCTGTGCTGAAATCTATCAATGGGAAGTAGCTTCGGTATCATATCCGTTAACGCGCTTACCTGTCAAGACAGTGGGCAGAGTTTATCCCCAGAAATGCATGGTGATATTATGTTATATTTTATGTTTTGTTACTTATGTTATGTTTTGTTACATATGTTATGTTATGTTACACATGTTATGATTTGTTACATTTGATATGTTATGTTTTGTTACATATGTTATGTTTGTTTTGTTACATTTGTTGACATATAGTATCACGATGGACATCCCCACACTTTGGGTATTCCCATACTTGCCCAGTCCTCTGATACAACAGCCATGTCAAAGTATCTTTACTCACTGTTTCCATGAGGAGCTGGTTATATTGTTTCCTCTCTCACCCTCCAAGAACTGCATGGCGTACTTGTCCACTTCACTCCAAATCCGTCTACTGGAACTAGCACTAGAGACCCAGACACTACTGATGTCCCACCAGTACGGCTCTATGGTCGATCCAGGTTCAGAAAATCATCGGCATCATCATTATCATCATCATCATCATCATCATCATCATCATCATCATCATCATCATCATCATCATCATCATCTTCCACTTTCGCCGTCAAACGTCGAGTGGTCGGGATGGTGGGGGGGGGCGGGGTTTGGGAGGAGGGGAATAATTGGTTCTCCAGTACAAGATGGGTGGCACTGGATATTGTAATTCCATGTAATTGTACACTGTCTTTGATATCGATCAATTTTCTTCTCGGGGTTCCTCCGCCCGCTTGCTCTTGTAGCAGATTTTCTTGATGTAGGGCCAGTGATGGCAGTTTATGGTGTAGCATTCTAACGAGATGGTCAAACCCTTTGACCTTCTGTCTTTCAATATATGTGGCACACGGTGTTGATCCCACTGTCTGTCTGATAATATCATTCCTTCTTTAGTATCGCATAGTTACGTCGTCGTAGTTGTTATAGTTATTAAGTTGTCATAGTTATATAATTAGAAATGTAAGATATGATATAAATATGATTGTCCCTAAATATCATCGTTGAGTGATCACATACAGAGATTCAGATAATTCTCATTAGTACAGTATTGGCTATCCACAACGACGGAGGGCGGTGGAGTATAGAAAACCTAATGAGCCCCTCAACCCCAAATTGTATATTAAAATCCCACCACTTAGTAAAATCGTAAATAGATGAGAAGTAAAAATCAAAGAGTAATGCGGAGACACAGATAAAACCACAATAATGGCAGAGAAAAAGAGAAATATATGTTAATGAGGAGAATAAATTGGGCGGTGGTGAGAAAATTTTTGAGAGAATCATAGATATCTTGTGAGTCATGACTACCACAACGTGTGACACAATGAAATGAAATTAACGGCGACGTATGCACTTGCATCGTTCATAAGAACTAAAACAACTGAATAATATGCTAATTGAATAGGCAGACATAACTATAAAATTAGATATTTAAGACGTAGAATGCATCTTTTCCCATTTGCAACATACGCCTGTGAGACCTGGAAGCACATTACCGGACGACAGCTCTAAATGTCTTTGGATATAAATAGTTATAGCGAGGTCTAATGAACGTATGCTTGGTAAGAGAAACCTACAAATGATCAATAAACCTCAAGAGATGACTATTGAAGAAGGTTGGCGATCAAACATGATAAACAAAGAAAATTTAGATAGATTTGGTGTCAACAGAGGTGAAACGTCACGAACGCTTGAAAGAGGAACTAGTAATGAGAGGGTAAATGCCTTGGTAGGGGAGGTGAATGAGGGAAGGGGCCAAATTGCGGGTTGTTTGGGAGGAGATGTGGCGGATTATCTCCAGATGGGTGTATCGGACGCGGTACATGCATTTCTTAGTTGATACGAGAGGTTATTCCGGAAGGTGTGTTAATGGGAGATCTAAAGCTTCTGGGCAACACGGACATGCTCATGGCGATGGATGATGAATGTAATGGAATGATTTAATGATTGGTCAGCTCTCCTCAAAGCATTCCTAGCCTCTCGCTTGTGTGACTTTTTACGAGGGGAAGATGATGATTTTTGGCAATCTTTGTCCCTATAATTTTCACACTGATTGGATTGTGTGTGAATATGCTAATTTATTATCTTCTATTTTGGCTGAACCATAGTGGAACTGTTTGGAGATGGTTATTTTCCTATTTGTGGACATCTGATATCATAGAGCAGCATTTTTTGGTTTTAAAACATGCGACTTATTCGATTTTGAATCCACTGTCTATTCTTCATCTTCTGTGAATCAATATACATTCCGCGAAAGGATATTTGAATTCATTTATAACAACACCTTGTATCAACTAGATATGCTATTTAGTACTAGTAGACGTTAAGGGTTAACTAACCTCGCATACTTCAGTATTTGGTGCTGTCTTTATATTCAGTATTGTATTGTTTGCAATGTTGAACTCGAAAATAACTCAGAGTTCATAAAAAAACACGCTTGTTTCTTCTTCTTTTCTTCTTCTTTCCTTCTGTGTAGGACCAACAATCGTCCGCGAAATGAATAAGCACTATCCGTCTGCACATAAAAGTTCATGTTAATTGTTGGAAAGTGAATGCTGTTATTTTCATGCATAGAAATAAATGGATCACATTCTTTATGTATCTGTTCTGTCCAAGACTTGCTTCTGTGGAATATTCTGTCTATGTTATATATTAAACACACAGAGGGGGAGCATACACCCCAGTCTCACTCCAGTATTGATTGTGGAATATATCTAATGTACCCTTTTTGTGTTTCTTAATGCAATTGGGCTAGAGTGGTACATGGCTAATGCTTTTTCAAAATTGTCCTTGTATCCCGTAGTCTTCAAAGGGGGGGGGGGGGGGGGAATTTTTATACTTTGCCGTAATTGTCAGTGAAAAGAAAAGAAACAAGAAAGGAACTGCTGATCTCACCTCAATATGTCGAGGAATATGTTATGTGAACGTCTAACACTTGACTTCACCAACATCAATATTTGCTTTGGGACTTGTGTGTAATCTTTGAGGGGAAATAGAGCAAGTAAGAAGTGTATCGTTTGTGCCATGAAACCTACATATGGTTAGAAATCAACAGCATTTACTTCAACGTTTTGATAATATACAAAACTGGCATCTTTATTTGCATCTCCTTTTGCTTGATACGATATTGCTAGATGCGGTTGGGTCAAAGACATAAATGTTTCACACTTCACATCA
>JACEFZ010026406.1:0-28021 GCA_014155875.1 Cepaea nemoralis
TCAAGTTGGACTGGTGGTGCAAGGTTCCGTCGCTCAGCTACCGAGTTAAGTGCGCGGAGCGGCACTGTGAGCTGTGGATTTCACGTGGTGTGCTTTTATATCTGTCAGCGGTTGTTTATATCGTGAACAGCATGTTCAGAAAAATGGCGGCAGGCCGGTTGCTGAACTTACTGGGTTTGCCTTATGCATGTATATGTTGGCATTCTGGCAGCGGCATTATGCTTGTATACCTGTGCGGACTGTTGGTTTGTCGAGACTGCTGTCTGTTTCACTTTTCACATGGGGCAGTGAGGAGCATTTTTGGTGATATTCACTGGCACAAGAACGGAGCAATATGGGGCGACCCTTTGCCGTGAAGTTGGAACTGCGACTAACTAACTAAGCTCCAGAAAAGCTATAATTATGATGCTATCACACATGTTATATTTTATTTAATTAACATACATTAGTCTTCGTAGCCGAGGGCTTGTGGACGCGATTCGTAAGCCCGTTCCTGCGTTCGAAATACAGCTGCGATCGATTTGGCAGCCGACCGTATCGCTTGGTGCCTCGAAGTGCCCACACCGGCAACCGTCGAGGTATCAACTCGTAATAATGCAAAACAGCAACGAAGGACGAGGAATTAAACTTGCGTCCTTACCTTGAATACAATGATAATCAACGGCAAAAGTCAAGATATCAAAGCGCTACCAGAAGTTTATTCCGTGGCAGACATGTGAACATTAAACTCACGCAGACCTGTAGGTTGACCCCTATAAACAGGGTCGGCACCTACTTTACTAATCCACCGATGAGTGTCCAGTCTACTGCGCTCTGCTTGACGCCCTGATCCACTGATTCCATTTAAGCTGTAATTCCACTCTAGGTTTTTCCGCCCGGTTACTTCACTGCGGTATTATCATCAACAGATCCCTCTCCTGACTCAGAGCTGTCTCACGCTCATATCATCGCGTCCAGAGGTCACCTCACACAGATCCTTTGAAACACGTCCTTGTTCGAAATCACAATCACAGCCTCTCCCGTTGCTGTCCAATTACGTTGTCCACATTCTCCTTGGATTCCTTTGTTGACGTCCACTTTCGTGTCCGAGTGGGGAATTCCCATTTTCCAATTTATACTTTTCGTGGTGGGTCGTGCCGCCGTATGGCATAATGCCCCCTCCCAGATAAAAAAATGTGTAACATTTTTTCCCTTTTAACTATATGTGTATAAATATATTGTATAATCACAACTAACTACAACTATAATAACAACAGACTAGTACTTGGTTGTCCCCCTTATCTACCCTAAAAAAAATATAAAGTTATACGACGGGCACGCCCACCTGTCCAAACCCCACGTTGGACGTCGTGTGGCTGATCATGGGGAATCAGGCCAACTAATAAACATATTAGTCCCTACCTTGTCTTAATAGACAAGTGTGTCCTAGCTCTAGGTACTACCATGAGTTTCGGACGAGGGTAATAATAGGGTTTCCAAGTAGATCATCCTCATTGTTGATTATCGTTGCTGTTATTATTGTATACTCCATATATTTTCCTTCTTACAATTTTTCCATCTGTGGGTAGGGTGACATGTGCTCCACGAGAATCCTAAGAAATATTTTTACTTTTGTGGATATGTTGAGAGCGATGACTGATTATTATGGATCTTAATGTGATAATGACACGCAATACAATTAATTCAACTAGAGATTCATTCTAATGACTTGTAGCTCGTTGTCCTTGGAGGAAAGTGGACTCCACAAGCACACCCTATATATCCCTTCTACTTCTATTATATTGCCTGACATATGTCTACACTCCTCCGTTCTGTCTACTCTTCACAATATCTCACTTTCACTTATCCCCCCCCCCCTTCACATACTCCGACAACATTTCTTTCCACAATTAATAAAAGATTTATTAATTAAAGGTATGTATGGTGTAGGTATGGATAGCGTCTATGTAGTTGGTATGTTCTTCTAGTGTGGATGCCAGATAAGATGTTGATAGATATTCTCCGTGTCTTCTCTCGTCTCTTCTCTCGGCTAAAGTACAGGACAGTACATAGATACAAGGAACGCTCTCACCCTGAATGCTCCGTCTGCTTGAGTCTGTAGATATATCCATTTTTTGTAATGAAAAATGTTCACCACTGTATCAATGTACTTAAACCGATCACTATATGCTGTCAGCTTAGACTGAATGTTCTTTGCTTTTTTATAGCGTTCCTAATTCCATCCTGGAAAACACATCGATTTTCTAGTATTTTCTATTTTGTCCTGTAAAAGTTCTACACTGGATAGTTCTTAATTGGTATAGACACTTGGTATGCGCCTTGCAACTCTTCGAGACTGAGTCATTTGAGTCTTTCTATTATGTTACAGGGTCTCTATTTTCCATCCTCTGTCATCCTTACCTTTTACGATGACACTTCTTTTCTCTACTTTCTTATACACAAGTGTCGTGCTTTCTTATTTGAAAGTGCTTTCTTTGGGGTTATCAACACTGATTGATCTTTACCACAGCTATCTGTGTTATATCTTAGTTGATATGTCCCGCCCTGGTATTGGAACCTGTGTAATAAAGATTTAATAATGAGAGCTGTGTCTGCTTCATATTCTTTCTTATGTGAGTGTCTTTTCCTCCAGCCGAAATGAAAAGGCTTCCGAAAAAACCCACTCTGACATAATATAGAAGATTACCTAACGTCTATACTATTCCTACTAGTATTTACTTGTACACGCTAAGCATCATCTATTCCCCTATGCTAGAAGATTACTTCACTGTGATTTTACCTTATAATTATCCTTGTCTGAATTGGGAGTACTAATGCACAATAGATACACAAACGTTCCTCCGAACGCAGCACCACCCTTTTCATACTCCCTTGTCTCATGGAAATCAAGAATCACACTAAACTTCCACAAAGAAGTGGCCACTCTTTATAGGTCATTTCTGCCGCATAGTCCTTGACCTGTCTGGACACCTCAAGTCAATACCTCATTATCACCGTTAGTGGAAATTTACTGATCTGAAACTTTTCCGTTATTTCTAAAACCCTCATTGTTTTGTTCCTTCACTCTGAGTCATCTAGACCGCAATATGCTGTGGAAATTTTCCTCAGTAACCAATCTCCCCACCTCCTTATCAGCCCCAACTCTGGCGGCTCTTTTAACTCTGTTCCCGGTAGTTCACCATCCGCGTAATCAGCGCTGACTCCCTCTCCACACCCACCTGACACTATCTGGTTTTTCAATCCTGTCTTTATCACCTGACCGCGATACTGTCCAATCGTGCTGTCTGCCTTTGTCGCAAACCTATTTGTCCACTCGACAGTTTACCTGTGCTGTCTGCGGGCACTTCCGTATCTAGACCTATAAACACACGCGCCTGGTCCCTCAACCCGACATTTCGTGATGTTTGTGACCAGTGACTTAACCTCGTCATCCTACACTCTCGTTGACCTGTGCCGCTGTTATTTCTACGTTAACACTTCAATCCGTTAACATTGGGGGGGGGGGGGGGGAGGGGGGGGTCATTGACTCCGGTCACACGTGGTTGGTTATCCTTACTGTTTTGTTTGTTAACCCTTCTCCTACATGGTTAGTCGTTTTATAAGGTCGTTTATCTGGGAATCATTAACTCTCAGTATTCCACGACATAGGCCCCCTCTTAAGAGATTAGACCGCGTCGAATCTTTCTCACTGTAGATTTGATTCCCTTGATCCACAACCCTAGTTTTCTTCCTCCGGAGCTGGATGTCTGGATAGGAAATCCGCTCCTACATTCTCCTTTCCCGGGATATATTCCACTGTGAAGTGGTATGGTTGCAACAACAATGACCATCTCATCAACCTGGCATTGAGTTTCTGCGACGTAGCTAGGAACATCAAGGGTTGATGATCTGCCTGGACCATAAACTGTACTCCGTACAAGTATGGTTGAAATTTTTGTACGGCCCATACGAGTGACAAGCACTCTCTTTCAATAGTCGAATAATTTTTCTCTGCCGGTAGAAGTTTCTTACTGGCATAAGCTACAGGTTTCAAAACTGAAGCATCGTCTATTCCTTCTTGTAATAAGGTTGCTCCAATTCCGATCCCACTTGCATCTGTTCTTAGCACAAATGGCTTTGTGAGGTCTGGGAGTTGTAGAACTGGCTTATTCACCAATGCCTCCTTTAATTGACTGTAGGCCTCCTCACATTCTGGCGTCCATATAACTGTATCTGGAAGTCCCTTTTTTAAGGTTTCTGTTAATGGATTTCCCAGTTCGGTAAAATGAGGAATGAACTTTTGATAAAATCCACACAATGATAGGAAAGATCTTATATCTTTCTTTGTTTTAGGCCTCGAAGCTCGTCTGACTTTTTCCAGGTTCTTCTCCTCCGGGACAATTTTCCCGGGAGTGATGGTATGACCTAGAAATTCAAGAGTTTGGTAACCAATCATGCACTTGGTTGTTTGCGCGGTAAGCCCTGCTTCCCGGAGCCTATCGAAAACTCTCTCTAAGGATCCCAAAATGGTCATCTAATCTGTCACTGGCAATCAGTATATCATCCATGAATGAGATAATGGCCGGGTCACGTAGAGGATCCAACAACGCTCTCATCATGCGAGTAAACACACTAGGCGCATTATTGAGTCCAAAAGGCATGACATTGAACTCATAGTGTCCATTAGGTGTACTGAAAGCCAGCAGAGGTCGAACTTCTGGTTTGACCGGGATCTGATAATAACCCCTACTCAGATCTACTTTAGAGAAGTACTTGGCCTTATGGAGCCTGGCGAACAACTGGGTTGGATTCGGCAACGGTTCCATTTGGAACTGGGTATGACTATTCAAAAGTCTATAGTCAATACACAATCGGTGTTTCCACTCGGTTTGCGTAACAACACCACTCCAGCATTATATGGGGATGTGGATGGTGCAATCACCTCATCCTCCAACAGTTTCTGTATCTCCTCCTCCAAAGCCTTCTCTTTAGCAAAGGGCACTGGGTAGATTTTTTGGCGGACCGGATCCTGCGTGGTTAAGGTCATCTCGAACTCGACCAGCTCCGTCCGTCCTGGTTTATCCGTCAGGATCTGCTTATGGGATTTGAGAACATGGGCAATCTCTTCCCTCTCTTGGAGAGTCAGATCGGGGTTCACCTGTACTTCCCGATAAGTTTCCTGGTTTATTAGAGGATACTCCCTCCCCTCATCTGGTCCGGTTTCAGTCTCCACTGCTACCGCCATTGCCATGAGATGGGCTGCTCCTTCCCCGGTTCTTTCTTCATATTTTCTCAAGAGATTAATATGAAAAATCTTCGACTTTCCCCGGATCCGTATTTGATAGTTGGTTCTGGATACCATCCTTTCCACGGGAAATGGTCCTTGCCATCCTATCTCCAGTTTGTTATTTCCCGTTGGGAGTAACAACAAGACTTTGTCTCCCACCTCAAGAGCTCTGTCTCTAGACCTACGGTTATAGTACTCCGCATGTCTCTTTCTGGCCTTTCTCAAGTTTCGAGTCGCCAGAGCCCAGCCCGTGTGAAGTTTTTCCTTCAGTTCCTCCACGTATTTGTACGAGGAGATCACCTCTTCTGAAGTTTCTTCCTCCGTCCAACTCCTCAATAAAGCTTCCAATGGTCCCTTGATTGGTCGACCAAACAGCAGAGTTGCTGGCGGTACTCCTGTTGAGCCATGTGGCACTTCCCTATAAGCAAAAAGGGCTGCCGGGATGTATTCATCCCACCTATCAGGTTTTTCCTGGGCCAATTTCCTGAGCATTGTCATCAACGTGCCGTTGAAACGCTCTACTTGTCCATTAGCTTGAGGGTGGTAAGGACTGGTATGTATATGGTTGGAGTGGAACACCCCAAATACCTCCTCCATGAGTTTCCCACAAAACTGTGACCCATTATCCGTCAGAATCTGATTAGGGAAGCCTAATCTGGTAAAAGCCTCCATCAATGCATCAGCCACTCTTTTCGAGTCAATGGTTGACAATGGTATGGCTTCACTCCACATTGAACAGCAATCCACCATGGTGAGGATATACATGTTCCTCTTCTTGGTCCTAGGAAGAGGACCCACGATGTCGATAGCTACCCTCTCGAAAGGGGAGTTCATAATGGGCATTTCACCTAACACCACCGGCGCTGTCCAGTGTTTCGGTGCCACCCGCTGGCACTCTGGGCATGACTTTACATACCGACTCACATCTCCCGTCAATCCTGGCCAATAATAATGACAGGAAATCCGCTGCATGGTGGCGGCGATACCCATGTGTCCGCTGAACGAAATGGTATGCCCCATCTGAAGAATTTGGGAACGGTAGGCCTTCGGGACTACCAATTGACCGTGTAAGTTGTCTCCCCTTCCGGCTCTCCGGTAGAGTAGCCGATTCTTCATGTAGTACTGTCCTCGTTTGGGTGGAACAGCACTCTTCTGCAACTTCTTATAGCAAGGACGTAAATTATCATCCTCACTCTGGGCAGTTCGTAACTCCCCTGGCATTGGGTTTGAGATCCTTGTCTCTGTCTGATCCGTTTCCTTATGAGAGCGTGTCTGCATAGCTCCCATGTGAATTGGTTCCTTTGGCATTCCCAAAAAGACATACCGGCAACCAAGGATGACTGGAAATATGGGATCAGTCAATACAACGGCCTTGATTGTGCCGGTGACGTATCTTGACCGAATCTCCACTTGAGCAATGGGTAACTTCATGGCCACAGCACTCTTAGTCGCAGGCTGTATCTCCATGGTCTCCCCTGTGAGTTGTTCTGGGGATACTAGATCCGCAGAAATCACCACTTCCCCATTCAGTCCAGTATCGTATAAACATTGGACTGGTTGTCCATTCACCTCAATCAATTCCACCACCGAGGGTCTCCCTTGGTCCGGAATGTCTTCCTCCTCCTCGATGGGTTCCTCGAGGCGTGTGTCGAAGGGACCGTCATTTGCCTTGCCTCGGCATTCTGCCGTCGTATGTGCTTTCGACCTGCAGTGTGTGCACCATGTTCCCTTCCATGCTTTCCGGGTGCTCTCTTTTGTCCGAGCTTCTTCGCCGACCTCAGCCATGTCTGTTATCACCTTCTTATGATTCACTGGCATGCCGCGAAGTAAGGGTTTTTCGGTTTCGATCTGCAGTCTTGGTGTTGTGAGAGGGCGACTTGCAAAACGAGCACCACTTCTCGACCACGGTCGTTTTGCGGGAGAATTCAAGGTGTTCTTGGTTCCTTCCTTCACCTTCTCGGAACTCTCCGTTGACGTCTTTTTATAAGGTTCCACTTTGGTTTCTTTTCCGTTCTTCGATTCTTTCTGTCTTGTTTTTCCTGACCTTTTGTGGGCGTACTTAGTTCCGCAGCTTCACCATGTACTTCCACGAACCTTTCCGCCAGCTTAGTCATAGCCTCAATCCGTTCCGCCCCTTGTTCTCCCAAGAAGGTTCTGAGAGGTTTCGACATTTGCTTTCGCATCTGGTCGACTACCATCATCTCTTCCAGACTCTCATAGTCCCTCTTGAATTCAGCCAAATCTATCCATTTTTGGAGGTAGGCTTTCAGCCTTAAACTATAGGCAGCGAATAGCTCTCCCGGCTCTCGTCTGGACGATCTAAACTTCTTCCTATATGTTTGTGCTGTGACTTCGTAATGTTTCATTAACGCGGCTTTTAGCTCGTCGTAGTTGTTTTCCTGACCAGGTGGTAGGCGTGTGTACACTTCGAACCCCGACCCCCTGAGTCCCTGGGATATCTTAAGAGCCCGTTTACTCATATCCAGTCCCATAGCGATTGCCATTGTCTGAAAGCGTTGAAGATATTGATCAATTTTCTCTTTGCCCTCTTCGTAGATCGCTAGAGGGAACTTCATAGCATGGTAGCTATGTCCACCTACTGGTGTTGAGCCAGGGAGAGAGGAACCTCCCACTGCTCCCTCCGTTTCTCCACTAGATTGCATCTTGAGCTCAAGTTCCCGCATCCGGTACTCGTGCTCCCTTTTCTGAGCTTCTTGCTCTGCCTCCAATTTCTTAGCCGCTTGCTCAGATTCAAATTTCTTAGCCGCTTGCTCAGCTTCAAATTTCTTAGCCGCTTGCTCAGCTTCAAATTTCTTCAATTCTAACTCAGCTTTTCTATCCTCCCTTTCTGCTTGACGAAGCTCCCTCTCCACCTCCTGAACATAGTCCGTTAGGGCCGAACCCGCCAAACCTATTTCTTCTCCTTTGGCCCTAAGTTCTGCTGTAGTCAATTTAGGAGTGGCCATCGTTACAGAAAGTAAGTCAGCAGGTAGAATAAGGACACGACTCGACAGTAAAGAATTACTCCTAATATAAGTTAAATATATCTATATATATCACTTTCCTTATGTCTATCTAATAATTAACTATTTATCTACTATACCAAACAGTACATCACAACCACTCTCTCAACCATAAGAGGAGATATAGGATCTAGACTTATGTAGACGTGTAACTGTGTGACTTAGATAGGTAATGTGTCTTATCACCTATCCACATTCACCCTGTCTGGATCTTTCACGCTGTAAGGTCCCCAACATAAAGGTAATAGCACCATATACCCAGTAGCCGTCCTTCCAGTAAAAGTCAGCAATATGTATTTGAAGTACCTCGCTGGGTAGGTGTCCAGCTTGCACTCCAGTTAATGTAGGTATTATGTTATACCCCGCTGCCCCACCAATTAATGTAGCTCGTTGTCCTTGGAGGACAAATTTCTTAGCCGCTTGCTCAGCTTCAAATTTCTTCAATTCTAACTCAGCTTTTCTATCCTCCCTTTCTGCTTGACGAAGCTCCCTCTCCACCTCCTGAACATAGTCCGTTAGGGCCGAACCCGCCAAACCTATTTCTTCTCCTTTGGCCCTAAGTTCTGCTGTAGTCAATTTAGGAGTGGCCATCGTTACAGAAAGTAAGTCAGCAGGTAGAATAAGGACACGACTCGACAGTAAAGAATTACTCCTAATATAAGTTAAATATATCTATATATATCACTTTCCTTATGTCTATCTAATAATTAACTATTTATCTACTATACCAAACAGTACATCACAACCACTCTCTCAACCATAAGAGGAGATATAGGATCTAGACTTATGTAGACGTGTAACTGTGTGACCTTAGATAGGTAATGTGTCTTATCACCTATCCACATTCACCCTGTCTGGATCTTTCACGCTGTAAGGTCCCCAACATAAAGGTAATAGCACCATATACCCAGTAGCCGTCCTTCCAGTAAAAGTCAGCAATATGTATTTGAAGTACCTCGCTGGGTAGGTGTCCAGCTTGCACTCCAGTTAATGTAGGTATTATGTTATACCCCGCTGCCCCTCCAATTAATGTAGCTCGTTGTCCTTGGAGGAAAGTGGACTCCACAAGCACACCCTATATATCCCTTCTACTTCTATTATATTGCCTGACATATGTCTACACTCCTCCGTTCTGTCTACTCTTCACAATATCTCACTTTCACATACCCCCCCCCCCCCCCCCCCCCCCCCCCCGTCACATACTCCGACAGACATTTCTTTCCACAATTAATAAAAGATTTATTAATTAAAGGTATGTATGGGTGTAGGTATGGATAGCGTCTATGTAGTTGGTATGTTCTTCTAGTGTGGATGCCAGATAAGAGGTTGATAGATAGTCTCCGTGTCTTCTCTCGTCGTCTCTTCTCTCTCGGCTAAAGTACAGGACAGTACATAGATACAAGGAACGCTCTCAACCCTGAATGCTCCGTCTGCTTGAGTCTGTAGATATAGCCGTTTTTTGTAATGAAAAAATGTTCACCACTGTATCAATGTACTTAAAACCGATCACTATAGTGCTGTCAGCTTAGACTGAATGTTCTTTGCTTTTTTATAGCGTGTCCTAATTCCATCCTGGAAAAACACATCGATTTTCTAGTATTTTTCTATTTTGTCCTGTAAAAGTTCTACACTGGATAGTTCTTAATTGGTATAGACACTTGGTATGCGCCTTGGCAACTCTTCGAGACTGAGTCATTTGAGTCTTTCTATTATGTTACAGGGTCTCTATTTTCCGTTCTCTGTCATCCTTACTTTTTACGATGACACTTCTTTTCTCTACTTTCTTATACACAAGTGTCGTGCTTTCTTATTTGAAAGTGCTTTCTTTGGGGTTATCAACACTGATTGATCTTTACCACAGCTATCTGTGTTATATCTTAGTTGATATGTCCCGCCCTGGTATTGGAACCTGTGTAATAAAGATTTAATAATGAGAGCTGTGTCTGCTTCATATTCTTTCTTATGTGAGTGTCTTTTCCTCCAGCCGAAATGAAAAGGCTTCCGAAAAAACCCACTCTGACATAATATAGAAGATTACCTAACGTCTATACTATTCCTACTAGTATTTACTTGTACACGCTAAGCATCATCTATTCCCCTATGCTAGAAGATTACTTCACTGTGATTTTACCTTATAATTATCCTTGTCTGAATTGGGAGTACTAATGCACAATAGATACACAAACGTTCCTCCGAACGCAGCACCACCCTTTTCATACTCCCTTGTCTCATGGAAATCAAGAATCACACTAAACTTCCACAAAGAAGTGGCCACTCTTTATAGGTCATTTCTGCCGCATAGTCCTTGACCTGTCTGGACACCTCAAATCAATACCTCATTATCACCGTTAGTGGAAATTTACTGATCTGAAACTTTTCCGTTATTTCTAATACCCTCATTGTTTTGTTCCTTCACTCTGAGTCATTTAGACCGCAGTATGCTGTGGAAATTTTCCTCAGTAACCAATCTCCCCACCTCCTTATCAGCCCCAACTCTGGCGGCTCTTTAACTCTGTTCCCGGTAGTTCACCATCCGCGTAATCAGCGCTGACTCCCTCTCCACACCCACCTGACACTATCTGGTTTTTCAATCCTGTCTTTATCACCTGACCGCGATACTGTCCAATCGTGCTGTCTGCCTTTGTCGCAAACCTATTTGTCCACTCGACAGTTTACCTGTGCTGTCCTGCGGGCACTTCCGTATCTAGACCTATAAACACACGCGCCTGGTCCCCTCAACCCGACATTTCGTGATGTTTGTGACCAGTGAATTAACCTCGTCATCCTACACTCTCGTTGACCTGTGCCGCTGTTATTTCTACGTTAACACTTCAATCCGTTAACATTGGGGGGGGGGGGGGGGGGGGGAGGGGGGGGTCATTGACTCCGGTCCACCGTGGTTGGTTATCCTTTACTGTTTTGTTTGTTAACCCTTCTCCTACCTGGTTAGTCGTTTTATAAGGTCGTCTATCTGGGAATCATTAACTCTCAGTATTCCACGACATGACTTAACCTTATAATCAAATACTTTCCCGAACAATGATTAATTAACCCAAACCATACTATAATATTTCAATTAATCAATATCCAATTAACTAACATTTGTTATTTAACCACAGAATTATAACATTTAAATTAAAAATGTTCACTGTCAATAAGTTCACTTCACAGTTACAATACTTGTATGCTCGAATCCGTGTCCGAATAACCAATGTTTGAACAACCGATTGAGTAGATACTTCCCATGGCGTAGTTATTCATTCTCTGTCAATATGGAAAAATTGCCACCATGTGTATCCATATTTAACTAAATCACATCTTACATTACATTATAATATTTTTGTCAATTAATGTAACATTGTTATTCAATAAGGTGCGTTTTGAATTTATATTTATTAAATTTATAACACACATAAAAGAACAGAACATTAAAATATAATTAAAGAACTTATAACATAAATCTGTTCCCTTATTAATTATAATCGACTGAGAATGTCTCTGATTGACTGATTAAAATCTTGCAGACATAGAGTTGTGAAGAATCATACCTATTAAAGATTCAAGACATCTAAAAATAATTAAATCAGGAATATAATATTCAACAAGAATAAATATTGAAATCAAATAATATTCATATAAATTTACTAATGTTCTCTATTCTTCTTCTTTTTCTTCTTCTTCTTCAGCGTTCCGAGCCATTGAGGTTCTTTGCTGCAAATACAATCTGTCTCCATTCGTCTCTCTGGTGGACCTTCTCTTGCCAGTCTCTATTATAGACATAATTATCAAAGAATAGAGAATCGAACTATTTCTAAGACGAATTATAGAATTATTAAATAGTGTGAACAATTCTGACAAGTGATACCTTGCATAACTAAGTAATAAGACCTAAGACTCTAATGTGTTTGTAGTGTATGTGACCCTAACCTTTCATCTCATTTTATTTTCCTTTATTTATTTCTTTCAGTCTTCGTTTTATTCCCTTTCTTTCTCTCTTTCTTTCTTTCATACTTATGGTGTTCCTGTACTGTATGGATGTTAATATTTGTACTTTTCAATTTTGTTAAATTGAACACTGTCATAATTTTCAGTCGTATATATAATGACAATAAAGTATATTTGAATAATTTGTAGCAGAGATAAGCCAAGTAAATACAGTACGTATTGCTTCTTGCATTTTGTTCATTGTAATTTTGTTTGTTGTTATTGGCTTGTGTATAAATTTTCCTGAGTGATTGAATGACTGTATTTTTATTCGTAATATCATCAATATATGCCTTTGTTTGTGAGGATGTGTTCGTGACTATGGATGTAACCTGAGATAAGGTTAATTTAAGCCAAATCAGAATGTTTGTAATAAATATGGTTACAATATCCCATTTCCTCTGTTGTTTGTAATTATTGTGTTCAACTTTTGTTCTATTTTTGTGTGCCACACTGTTGTTATTACAAGTCAGTTGAACTTTTAATGAATGTGTAATTCCTTCTTATTGTGATACGTGGGTTTGTGTTCTTGTGAGTATCACATCAGGTTTGTGTTCTATAGTTTGAGTGTAATCAGCGATGTTACCAATTATCAATCCAGCACATGGGTTTGGTAGTACTGCTGCGCACACTCTACCTTTATAGTATGGGCATTTTATGTTGACCCATGCGGTTTTGTACATTTCTATTGTACCCCCAAATGTTCTGCACTCAATACTTTTACCTGTATAATTACTTTCTTTTATGAGTTTGTGATTGACACCTGTAATATCAGACCCTGTGTCTCTAACACAGGTTGTTGGTAAACCATTAACCGACGCTTGGTGTATCGTCAGAGTACCTTGACGAGTGTATGCTGCATTTGCTTCGTGAATATGTCTCTTATTGGCTGATGTCGGTTCATCATCACTATTATGACCTTCTTTACCTGTTTGGTTATTGTATGACTCTATAATGGCTGCGTGTGTGTCCTCTAGATCATCTGAATCGCTACTACAACTAGACAACACATATGCGATACTCGCTTCTTTCCAGGAATTTCTCATTGGACAAGACCTGCTAGTATGTCCGTACGCCCGACACGAGAAACCTTTTATGCTTCTCTTGAATGAGTCATACTAACTTCTCTTCTTAGCAGTAATGTCTTTTACGTAAGCTGTATAGCCTGGGTGACGATCACACATTTCTAAGTTACCATGAGACAACTTACAGTATTGGCATCTGGTGAAATGCCCCGTCCTTGGTCTGTCTCCCTCTCTATTATAAGGACTATTTCTATTGCTATTGCTACTAAATTTTCTAAACTTACCATTGCTTCTCTAGAATTTGGCACTTGCTCCTATCACCAGTTCAGGTTGAGTACAGTTGGCAAATACGTCTCTATGTGCATTAAAATAAGACTCACCTTTAGCTTCCATCTCAGTCAGATTCTTACATTTATTCTCAATTAGGAATACAGCCATAGGTTCTGGTATAGCAGATAGAAGTCTATCTCTGATTATTAAATCTCTGACTTTTTCATAATCAGAACAAATATCAGCGGCCTTACACCACTTATCAAAACGTGAAGACATTTCAGAAGCGAAATCAAGAAACGTTTGGTTCGATTTCGGAGTAAGTGTTTTAAATTTCGTACGTAAACCTGATTCTTCCAAAGAAAAATGTGAAAGAACACGATCGCGGATATATTTATAGTTTGTACGCAAGTCCTCAGGAATCAGTTCTATCACTTTTAACGGCTCTAACCGCGAGGTGACGGTGAAATAGAATCGGTACGTCCTTCTCTGGTACCTTGTAGTACTTTACGAGCACTTCGAAATTAGCTATCCACGACTAACCGAATCACCTTGTTGGAAATTCCTGAATAGACCTTGGTACCTTTTCACAGGATCGCTCTGTTTAGCAAGCATTTTCTCTCGTTCAATCTCAGCTTCATGTTCCATCTCAAGTGTCTTGACCTTTAGGTAACCTTCAACCTCTTTGTCCTTCCAAAGTGTCTTTGTTGCAAGCCTTTCCTTATCAAATGCCAATTGTTTCTCTTTAATCTCAATTTCTGCGGCTATCTGTTTTTCCTTCAATTGCATCTCCATAATTAACTTCTCTTTTTCTGCTGCTATCCTTTCACGTTCCAAAATTATCTCATTTTGTTTGATAGCCATCTCTTTTTCAAGGTAACATCAAAGCTATAAGTGTCACACATTCGTTCTAAATATAATGTTCTTAAATATCTTACAATCTCTTATAATGTTCGTTGTTCAGAACTCTTTGATAGCACTGTGCTGTGTTTAATATAGTGCAGTTTTGCGCGTATGGTGCATTCTTGCTGTGTAACTATTATACTGTTATTGCAATTCTTATACGCAACGGTGTTATTACAGTACTACTTTCTCACTGTCTTGACATGTTAATTCTAGTCGAACTGATTGTTCTTGTGAAATATAAACTTCCAACTTACTTGAAATAATTCTTGATCTTCACCATTTTTGTGACGTGGAGTTTTCGTGCGTTCTTTCTTTCTGTGTGTGATTCGTGTAGTACGGTGCACTCAAGATGTCGGCGTGCAAATTTTTCTACGCACAGCTAACTGAATCTGGCAGGAATTTTCGTGTTGACAATTTTTTATGCAGCGAGTCCAGTGACGACCCCCATATGCCTCGAAGTGCCTACACCGGCAACCGTCGAGGTATCAACTCGTAATAATGCAAAACAGCAACGAAGGACGAGGAATTAAACTTGCGTCCTTACCTTGAATACAATGATAATCAACGGCAAAAGTCAAGATATCAAAGCGCTACCAGAAGTTTATTCCGTGGCAGACATGTGAACATTAAACTCACGCAGACCTGTAGGTTGACCCCTATAAACAGGGTCGGCACCTACTTTACTAATCCACCGATGAGTGTCCAGTCTACTGCGCTCTGCTTGACGCCCTGATCCACTGATTCCATTTAAGCTGTAATTCCACTCTAGGTTTTTCCGCCCGGTTACTTCACTGCGGTATTATCATCAACAGATCCCTCTCCTGACTCAGAGCTGTCTCACGCTCATATCATCGCGTCCAGAGGTCACCTCACACAGATCCTTTGAAACACGTCCTTGTTCGAAATCACAATCACAGCCTCTCCCGTTGCTGCCCAATTACGTTGTCCACATTCTCCTTGGATTCCTTTGTTGACGTCCACTTTCGTGTCCGAGTGGGGAATTCCCATTTTCCAATTTATACTTTTCGTGGTGGGTCGTGCCGCCGTATGGCATTTGGGTTTTAACGTGTTGGTAAGGGAAGCGGTCGTTCAGAAAACAATGGCAAACTACTGAACGTAAACTTGCCAAGTCAGCAACAACGGCAGTAAAATGCTGGTGTTGACAGCAATGTCCTGTAAATAGGATATGAAAAAAAACACGTTAAAACGGAGTGGGGGGAGGGGGAAGGCCTAACTCTTTACCAAACAATTCATAATGTGGCGAAACACACACACACACACACACAAACACACACACACACACACACACACAAATACACACACGCACAAATACACACAAACACACATACACGCACACACACACACACACTCACACACACAAACACACACACAATCATACACACACACGCACACACACACGCACACGCACACACACACAATCACGCACACAATCATACACGCACACAATCATACACACACACGCACACACACACACACACACACACACACACACACAATCACACACACAATCATACACACACGCACACAAACACACACACACACACAAACACGCACACAATCACACACACAATCATACACACACACGCACACAAACACACACACAATCACGCACACAATCACACACACACATGCACACAAACACACACACTATCACGCACACAATCATACACACACACACGCGCACACAAACACACACACACACACACAATCACGCACACAATCATGCACACACAAACACACACATAATCACGCACACAATCACACAGACACAGACACACACACACACGCGCACACAAACACACATAATCACGCACACAATCATACACACACACACACGCACACAAACACACACACAATCACGCACACAATCACACACACATACAGACACGCACACAAACACACACACAATTATGCACACAATTATACACACACACGTACACAAACACATACACAATCACGCACACAATCATACACACATACACACACACAAACACACACACAATCACGCACACACACACACACACACAAACACACACACACATAAGCGCACACACACACGCACACAAACACACACACAATCACGCACACAATCATACACACACAATCACGCACACACACGCACACAAACACACACACACACACACACGCATACAATCACGCACACAATCATACACACTAGTCTAGCTACCTTGAATGAATACCATGCCATTTCATGAGAAGTAAATGCGACCGACGTGATATAGAGCACACGATTTCACCTAATACCGATTAGTGGAACAATATGGTTCTACTACAATATTTTTGTTTTCGGTCGCTCATTTTGAACTTCAGCGTTGTCCACTCACGAGCTACTGTTGTTTCTAATCACTATAGTTTTTGAAAATATTGCCGGTCCAAGTTTTGTATTTGCCTATTATGTTGCAGGAACTTTTACAGAGGGTGATTAAAACACCTGGACCGGCAATATTTTCAAACACTGCACAGTCATTTAAAATACAACCTATACTACTAGTGGTAGTACAACAGCCACGGAGTGTACTGGACTGATTTTTGGGCGTGGGATAGCTTTCCCTATTACCAGTGTCCCCCCGCAAACAGACGAACCCACTCCGATTTCTGAGATACTTGTAACTCACGACCTCAAGTCAAGGTCGAGAAGTTAACACCTAACACCAGCTGACCGACATGTGGCCCGAACTCACTACCCCGTCATCAGCTCACCGGAATGTTTATCGCGAGCGCTTTCATCATTTCGGCCACGTCGACCTCCATAATACAATATAACATTACCAATCATGTCATACAAAGATGTACTTAACCTAGATTAAGTTAGATGCAAATCCTTTTTTGCACTTCGCCGCAGTCAATCCCAGCATATTTTGGCTGCTTGTGATTTCTTGGCAAGTTTACGTTCAGTAATTTGCCATTGTTTTCTGAACGATCGGCACTTATACCATCGTATGAACATTAGCGCAAGGCAGTCTGCTTCCAAATCGCCCGCAGCTGTGTTTTGAACGCGGTATGCGGGGCTATGAACTCCTTCGCCACAGCGCCTTTACTGACCTAGGCATTTTCAAAACATATCTATAATGTTTTTCTTTAAATTATGGAACAATTACATCAGATGCAGTTCTAAAAATGCAGGTCAGCATGGTCGAATGGATAAGAACGCGTGTTCTTAAACATCCGGTGTGCCGATGCCGAGGTAAGCGGTTCAACCCTTACACCGGACAGCTGGACTAAAATGTTGACCTGTCGTTCTTGACTTGGGGACGTAAATAACAAGTACCTGTGAAGTCGGAGTGGGTTCGCCTGTTGACGAGGGACACTGTTAATAGGGAAAGCTAATCTACACGCTCAGAAAGCAATGGCAAACTACAGAGCGTAATCTTGCCTAGCACATCAACAGCAGCTGAAAAATGCTGGTGTTGACTGCAACGTCCTGTAAGGGATATGCACACACAAAAATATACACGCAAAATTCAGTCCACCACAACTATAAATAGTGTGTATGGACTACGCTTGAGTTCAAAAAGAGCGAGCACAAACAAACAGTTCTAAAAATGAAATCTAGCGGTACCCCATTACGTCTCCACGTTAATTATAAGCGGAGATATTAACTTTTTTGGGTGCTAATTAATATAATTAATATTCACCAACGGGTCATTAACAAAGACATATAAAATAATTTTGCGGGTTAAAAATATATTCCTCTGCAGATTATTTTTGTTTCACGGAAAATCAAATTTGCCTCTATTTACTTTTGGAAATCCCCTAGTGAACGCTATCATAGCGTGTTTCACACAGAAATAGAGAGGGGGGTTGTGGATGGGTGGGTGAAGGTGTTCGGGTATGTTTAAATGAGTGGCTGGATAGATAGGGTAAGGGTGGGCGGTTGTGTGAGAGAGTATGCATATCATGTTGGTAAATTGGTTTGTATATGTGCGGTTAGTTAGTTAGTCGCTGTTCAAACTTCACGGCAACGGGTCGTCCCCATTATGCTTCGCTCCCGTGCCAGTGAATATCACACAAAATGCTCTTCACTGCCAAATGTGAAAAGTGCAACAGACAGGAGTCTCGGCAAGCCAACAGCCCACACAGGTACACTGTGCATTATGCCGCCGCTCGAATGCCAACACAAAAGTCCTGCACGAAAAATACAGTTCATCGTCGATGGAATCGGCAGTCGCCAGAAAGACTTCACTGACCTGGGTTTTATCCTACATGGCTCGGTCTCTTTCCTTAGGGCGACCCGCCGAAAACGCCGCACAAAGCACGAACTCCGTAGCTCCAGCGACGACTCCCAGTAGTTTCCTGAAAAATGCACATGTGAACCGAAAAGGCAAACCAGTCAGTTTAGCGACAGCCGGTCGCCATTGTTCCGAACATGCAGTTCACTGTACAAACAACGGCGGACATATGTAAAATCATTCCACACGAATTTCACTGCTCACAGTGTCGCGCCACTTACTCAGTAGCAGGGCGACAGAATCATGTTCAGTTTGGTCAATAAGTACTTTTGTGTGTGTGTGTGTGTGTGTGTGTGTGTGTGTGTGTGTGTGTGTGTGTATGTGTGTGTGTGTGTGTGTGTGTGTGTGTGTGTTTGTGTGTTGGGTGGGTGTTGTGACCGAGTCCAGGACATAGTGGTGTGATAGTCATCAGCAGAATTCATGAACTAACGTTTTGAGCATGCTTCCTACAAAACACCCGATTCATGCCAAGGTAGTTATGGTAATTCAAATGGAAGAAACAGGCTGCTACCCTAAACAGGGGTTTTAAAAGCAAGAGGATCCACTTCATTACACAGGGTTTTCTCCGATATGGCTCAGCCCCTTTTGGCCCGCAGAAGCGTCGTACAAAGCACGAACTCCTTAGCCGACCCCCAGGAGTTTCCGAGAAAACTTCACTCGTCAACTGAACGGCGTAGTCCGGATTGGAACCAAAAGCCGTCGACACGCGAGGCAGGCAGCAAATCCATTTCGAGAACCTAACATTGAAGTAAAGACCTTGTAACGGAATAGCAGGCTGAGCAAATAAGCCATGATAAAGATAGATTTACGGACGGAATGACGTAATCACCTAACCACACATTATTTTTGGCGCTCTCTCGCTTTGAACTTAAGCGTAGTCTATACACACTATTTATAGTAGTGATGGACTGAATTTTGTGTGTGGGTTAGCTTGCCCTATTAACAGTGTCCCTCGCCATCAGGCGAATCCACTCCGACTTCAGAGGTACTTGCAATTTACGTCCCCAAGTCAAGGACAAACCACACAGATTATGTTGTATAAAATTGACCTAATTTCAGTAAAGCAATAAAAACACAATGATTTCATCCCCCAAAAGGAGAAGTGGTCAAATGTAAAACCCCATTCCTGTTTCCCTTATGAACTCCCATGATTGCCAAACGCACTCCCTTGTTTCCCTCACACATTCCCGTGTTTCCCTTACGCACTTCCGTGTTTCCCTTACACATTCCCATGTTTCCCTTACGCACTTCCGCGTTTCCCTTACACATTCCCATATTTCCCTTACGCACTCCTGTGTTTCCTTTACACACCCCCGTGTTTCCCTTATGCACTACCGTGATTCCCTTACGCACTCTGGTGTTTCCCTTACACACTCCCGGTACGTTGACCGCGGTAGCACAGTGGCTAGACGCTGGCCTTCGGGCCTGGTGGTCATGGGTTTGAATGCGCATCAGGGCGGATTTGGTAAAATTGACCTGGGCTTCCCAAGACGACCTATCCTCAACTGGATTGTTTTTATTGACTGTGCTTTATTCGAAAATATTGCCGGTCCAAGTTTTGCATTTACCTATTATGTTGCATGCACTTTACAGAGGGTGAATACAAAACTTAGACCGGCAATATTTTCAAACACTGCACAGTCATTAACAACACACTCTATACTATGAAATGTCTTGAGAAGTAAAGTCGACACACGGATGTCATCATAAGTGTCCCAGCCTACTGCCGTGGGTCACACAAAAGAGAATCTCCACAGAGGACACGAGATAGGTAGCTCAGATGAGGATCCATAAATATATACCAGAATAACACATGCTCTAAATATTCATTTTGTGGGTTAGTTAATTATATTCTTTACAGGACGTCGAATTCAACCCCAGCACTATTTGGCTATTTGAGATTCCTTGGCAAGTTTACGTTCAGTAGTGTGCTATTGCTTTCTGAACAACCGGGACTCATACCATTGAGTGAAAATCAACACAATCGGGCTACTGTGTTTCGAACGTGGATATGCGAGATTAGGAATTGCGTACGTAACCGCTTCGCCACTGCACCTGCATTTTGTGGATAACGTTTCTAATTTCTGAAACTCAGTTGGAGCCTGTTCCGCCAGCTGTTTTCCATTTTCAAATGTAATAGGGGGTGCCCATGTGTGCAGAGTAAACATGGATAATCGGATTTTTCGTCCCAGAAGCCTAGACGTCCGCTCCTCTACCTCAGGATCAATGGAAAGAGATATCAGCCAGTAAATCAAGCACTTAGAGTCACCACAGAAGGGATGAGATCAACGCCTATAGTGGAGATGGAGAAGATGGGGAGGGCACAAGCACAGAGAGAGCGCAGAGATACGAAACCGTTAAAATAAGCAGAAAAGATCCTTAGCTTGCCAGGCCACCCTATGAAAATCAGATTTGAAAACTTAGCATTGGGACGGTTGACAAGAAGCAGTTTTATCCATCAGACGAAACCACTGTGCAGAGAAACCACCGATCTGCCCACAGTTGGTATTCCCCTGAAAACTATTTCAGAGCGAACTCCATGGAAAGGCGCACATAAACTATCATTTCAAATGTAGACAAAAGTGAGAAGAATATTTGAAAAGGAAGAACAGAACAGTATACAGCTCAGAACAGCCACTCTCAATTTCCTTGATGAAGAATACCCACAGGACCTCTGGATCCGAGTCTACACAGACGGGGCAGCACAAAATGCTGTTCGAAATGGAGGAGCGGAAGTGTACATAGAATACCCAAATAATACTAGGGACACGACCAGAGCACCAACAGGAAAGCACTGCCCTAACTATGATGCTGAAATTGAGGCAATCAAGACAGAAACAGAGAAATTACTAAATACCCGTCATGGTACACAACCTGTGGTGCTATTGACAGATGCAAAATACAACATATCAAGGCAAATCTTCTTGGCCTAGAGAGACGACACTGGAAGATAAACTCTATGGACCGCTGAGTGAACTATAAAGACAGTTAAATTCGAACAAGAGACAACTGGAGGCGCTTCTGTCTGGGAAATTGCCAGTACTAAGGACACTACTATCTGAACTTGGCAGTCAGCATAAGGTCACCATACAGTGGATACCATCCCACTGTGGAGTACCCGGAAACGAGAGAGCAGATCGATTGGCTAAGGAAGGAGCAAAAGAACAGCCTGATGTGCCCATTGCATACCAACAAAAGAAAAGAATGATAAAATCAGTCAGGAAGCCACCAAAAACTGCTCAAGATGACTACTACATTATGGACAGACCAGAACAAGTCATTATTCTGCGCCGCAGAACAGGACACAATATATTACGCAACCACATGTATACAAAATTCAAGATTGGTGATTCAGCCATGTGCACATGTTGATTATCGTCGCAGACAGCTGAGCACATACTCCAAGACTGCCCAAAATACAACATATGTAGGAAAATCGGGTAGCGGGGTAGGGGTATATCCTATCAAAGGAGAAGTAAGGTGCCTCCTTCCCTCCGCTAGCCTACGGGACACCCTTGGGCAAGGTGGAGTACCCGTTTAGCCCCCCCCCCCCCAACAGGGTAACGTGAAGCCATGCGAGCAGGTGGTGGATTGGACTTGGGAGCAGCCGACAGATAGTTGTTGGTTATGGTTTCAAGTCAGTGACGGTGGGCAGAGGATCTCTCAGTAGAGACAATGGCTACGGTCATCCGATCAGTATGGTCACTGCCAGGAAGGAAGAATGGTAGACTTCCCTCCTTATTGATTCCCGGGCAGAGGAGGCTCGTCAGCCTTGGTTGGTATCTCTTCTAAGAGAGGGAACTCTAAATCTCAAACCTCCGCTGCCTTGCGGGTATACCCATATGGGAAAGGCTTCGGGAGTAAACCCTGAGGACAAATCCGGAGATGGAGTCCCTAAGGCAGTTCCATGTTGTAAACAACATAGTTCTGGCAACTCCTGCGACGGCACCGATGCCAAGTTGCATTGGCTACTGCCTTTCCCTTGGTCAACATCGGCGACGTGGAGAGGGGGAACCTGCTACTGGGCAACAGCTGGTTCTCCGATTTCCATTGCCCAGGCTTGTGCCCTGAAGAGGTCACTTCAGCACCGCATAAAGCGGTGACACAACACGGGAAGTAGCATTTGCCGGTTATAAGTCTTAATGCTCGATTGGCGTAGAGCAAGGCGCCAGGGGCTACTTCCGACGGTGGGAGAGATCATCGTATCTCACTAGACAGCTACCGCCCGCCTAAGCTGGGCAGCCCCCAGTCAATAAGGTGTTTGTCTCGCCACGGTTCATCTGCTCCTGAGGGTGTGTGGAGCTTAGGGGGAAATCCTGACACATGGACCGCAATCTATACACCTAACAGCAAGAAAAAAACAAAACAACCGGCCCTAAGGCTGGGAACATGGAACGTAAGAACCATGACCCCTGGCATCTCAGACGATCTAAATGAGATTGTGGATGCCCGCAAAAACTGCAGTGATAAACAACGAACTGCTAAGACTGGGGATAGACATTGTCGCCCTGCAAGAGACCAGACTCCAAGAATCTGGAAGCATCAAGGAGAGGGACTTCACTTTCTACTGGCATGGCAAGCCGTGCGGAGAGACCAGGGAGCATGGAGTTGGCTTCGCTATCAGAAACAAGCTGCTCAATTCCATCATACCACCAAGTGATGGCACTGAAAGAATATTGAAGCTCCAACTCCAGACAGAGGCAGGCCCAGTTAGTATTATAAGCGTTTACGCCCAAACACTAACTGCAGCATCAGAATCTAAAGACAAGTTCTATGACGACCTTAGCAAAGAAGTTAGTGAAACACCAGAGAAACAACATCTTTTTATCCTGGGGGATTTCAATGCCAGGGTTGGCTCCGACCACGAATCTTGGCCTTCATGTCTAGGACAGTTTGGCGTTGGGAAGATCAATGACAATGGACAACGTCTCTTGGAATTCTGCAGCCACCATAATCTGTGCGTGACCAACACCTTCTTTGACACGAAACCTCAACACAAGGTGTCATGGAGGCACCCCAGATCAAAGAACTGGCACCAACTCGACCTGGTGCTCACTAAACGCAGCAACTTCCGCAATGTACGGATGACTCGCAGCTATCATGGTGCTGACTGCGACACCGACCATTCACTCGTCTCCAGCAAGGTGAAGATAAAGCCCAAGAGAATCTACAGAAGCCGAACAGAAGGAAGACCACGCATTGACACCAGTGGCACCCAAAATAAAGAGAAGGTCAACAAATTCATGCAGGCTCTAGCGGATACTCTGCCCGGCCCCACAGACGGAGATTCCACTGAGAGATGGAGTCATTTTCGCGACACCATCTACAATACAGCACTATCAACATTTGGCAAGAAGCAAACTAAGTCAACCGACTGGTTTGAAGCACACTCTGAAGAGATGCTCCCAGTCCTGGAGATAAAGAGACATGCATTCTCGATGTATAAAACATCACCTTCAGAGAAAACACTGCAGGCATTGCGAACGGCCAGAAATAGAATACAGCAGATGGCAAGAAGATGTGCGAACAGGTACTGGCTACAGCTCTCTGCTCAAATTCAAACTTGTGCAGACACTGGAAATATAAAAGGAATGTATGAGGGCATCAAGCAAGCTGTCGGTCCATCAAAAAATAAGATGGCCCCTTTACGATCAACTGAGGGGGTAATCATAAAAGATCGATCGAAACAATTCTCAGAGCTATACTCAGTGGATAACACTGTCAGCGAAGAAGCTCTGGAAGCCATCGATCAACAGTCCGCCATGCATGCCTTGGATAACGAACCTTGCCTCACAGAAATCAGCGAAGCACTAGACTCTCTCAAATCCGGCAAGGCACCTGGAAAAGATAGTATTCCACCTGAAATTTTAAAATGTAGCAAAGAAACAATAATCCCAGAACTGTATGCAATATTACAGCTCTGCTGGAGAGAAAAATCAATACCACAAGATATGAAAGACGCAAACATCGTTACCCTTTATAAAAACAAAGGCGACAGAAGCGACTGCAACAACTATCGCGGCATTTCCCTTCTCAGCATTACAGGCAAGATTTTTGCCAGAGTAATCCTTAAAAGATTACACATTCTTGCTGAAAGAATCTACCCCGAATCGCAGTGCGGATTTAGACCCAACAGGTCCACCATCGATATGATTTTCTCACTCCGGCAGCTCCAAGAGAAGTGCAGAGAACAGAGGAAGCCATTATATATAGCCTTCATCGACCTCACAAAGGCATTTGACCTCGTGAGCAGAAGCGGCCTTTTTAAGGTCCTTGAAAAGGTTGGATGTCCACCCACCCTTCTTAGTCTCGTGAAATCATTCCACGAAAACATGCAGGGGACCATTTTATTGACGGCTCAACATCCCAGTCATTCAGCATCAGCAGCGGAGTAAAGCAGGGATGCGTGCTTGCTCCTACACTCTTGGTATCTTCTTTGCTGTTCTCTTAAGGCAAGCATTTGGGACTGCCACTGAAGGCAATATACCTCCACACCAAGATCTGATGGCAAACTTTTAACCCATCAAGACTCAAGGCAAAGACCAAAATAAGACCAAGATGCGTAAGAGAACTACTTTTGCAGATGATGCAGCACTGACTACTCATACAGCAGAAGATCTCCAAAGGCTCATAGATCGTTTTGCAGCTGCCTGCAAAGACTTTGGGCTCACCATTAGCCTAAATAAAACACAGGTGATGGAACAAGATGCTGATGCGCCTCCGTCAATCAAAATCTCTAATTATGAATTGAAAGTCGTCCACGATTTTGTGTATCTGGGATCGACAATATCAGATAATCTTTCATTAGAGACAGAAATCGACAGACGCATTGGAAAGGCAGCCACAAACATTTTCCAGGCTAGCTAAAAGAGTTTGGGAGAATAATAGACTAACAGAGCGTACAAAAGCTCAAGTATATAAAGCTTGTGTTGTTAGCACACTACTCTACGGGTCTGAATCCTGGACCCTGTACTCAAGACAGGAAAGGAAGTTGAATTCCTTCCACATAAGATGTCTGAGACGTATCCTGGGCATAACATGGAAAGACCACATAACAAACAAACAGGTGCTTGAAAGAGCAGATATTACCACAGTGCACACCCTCCTCAAGCAGAGACGCCTCCGGTGGTTGGGCCACGTATCTCGAATGGAGGACGAACGTAGTCCCAAAGATCTCCTTTACGGAGAACTAGCCACAGGAAAGAGGCCAACCGGAAGACCCCAAATGCGATATAGGGATGTGTGTAAACAAGATATGAAAACCATTGGAATAGATCCAGACACGTGGGAGAGAGTTGCAACAGACAGATGCTCCTGGAGAAGAGATGTACGAAACGGACTGGTGCTCTTTGAGCGCAATCAGATCCAAAAAACTGAGGAGAGACGGCACAGGCTCAAAGAGCAGTCACTTACTGCGGGACTTGCCTCGTCTCACAGATGCGGAAACTGTGACAGAGATTGTCATTCTCGAATTGGACTATACAGTCACCAGCGGTGCTGCCAGGCACCTCCCAAGCGGCACAACTCTATAGTCCTTCAGGACTGAAAGAGGCCTACTACTACAGGAAAACCTTCTGGCCTAGAGAGACTGAAGTAGAAGATAAACTCTATGGACCGCTGAGTGAACTAAAAAGACAGTTAAATTCATAGAAGACACAACATTTCAGTTATAGACATATTTCGAGCGAGCGAAAGAAGAAGAAGAAGTGCTGCTGTATGGGTCACAGACACGGAAAACGACCGAATCAATTTCTAATAAACTACAATAATTCATTAACTTATTCAATGCCGAAGGATAATATATCACCAAATGTGACCATCCCATTTGTTCATAAGAACGATTAATCGCCATACTAGGGTCATCGTCAAGTATACCAAGGCGAGCTGAGTGGTCTCGAGGTATGGTGTCCGCCTCGAGTGCTGGAGGTCCCGGGTTCATGCCCCTGTGAGGACCGGGATTTCTTCACGTGGACTTCTAGTAACACATTTCCCCTGGTCTCTGGGTAGTGAGATCGGACGCCCGTGTATATTGTTGCGCACGTAAAAAATCCCTTGGCAGTTGGAAATCGAAAAAGAGTAGCCTAACGGCGCTGCCCGAGCAAAATTTCGAGTTAAAAGTCTACCCAAAGTATATCAGGATCCTCGCCGGTGCTACGGAGTTCGTGCACTGAGCTGAGTTTCTCCGGACTCAGGCTTGAGTTAGGAGTAGAACGGAGCACTTATGGGTTAAACCCGTGTGCCGTGATGTAGATCAGTCGACTAAACTAAACTAAACTAGGGTCATCGTGTTGTTTGTTTTGTTTCGTAGCATCTTCGGCAATTGTAGTGCTCAATGAACGGATATTTACATTATAATACTTGCTAATTTGATTGTTTACCATGTTTGGTCCAAATCTACTTTTTGTTTGGCTCCGAATCAATTAACTAGCGCCTGCGCATAATGGCACAACTAAAATGGTATGACAGAATCACCTAACGTGAAGCTAAGGGAGAGAACTAGTCATATTCAAAGCTAATCATGAAGTCAGGAAAAGACGCTAATGTACTGAGAAAACCCGATAATAGTATAACTAGAAAGTCCTGTCTCAGGAACCCACAGCGCGAAGAGAATTAGTAACAGAGATGGGTAGGACATGAAAAAAGCTGCAAGGAATAGCAAAAGATAGGACGACATGTGATGAATTGGTTAAGTGCCTGTGATCCAACAGGAGTTAACGGGAATGTGCTTCAAAACAGAACACAATACAGAAGAAGTAAATATCCCAAATTACCAACACATATAAAAAAAAATTATCCATTCATCTAATCAATATTCAAACTATACAAAAAAAAGTAGTCTATATATCTGCCTCTCAGGTTTTGATTATTTATACTGTCCATGAGTTTATGTTCATTGTAAAGTTTTGTATTTCGCTTAAGTGTTTTCTGCATTTTAAAGTATTTCTTGTCCACGCTTCAGCAACTGATACAAATCTGGATATAGTGACGTTTTCTGGCCCCATAATTCATTTGCTTGCAAAATAAATGCTTTGTTCGAATATCCAACCATCTTTGCAGCACATTCATGGCCTGTTTCCGAACTGTTGGTCTTTTGGTGGATACTGAAGACGGGAAAATGGGAGTATTCTTAAACAAAAGAATCGGTGAAACTATCTCGGGACAGTCATATCTGAAAGGAGGTGCCTTGTAGCGACTGAAACAAGATTTGCTATGACAAAGGTTGCCATTTGGGAGATGGAAATAAATATGACCAATAAAATTACGCTCATTGGAACG
>JACEFZ010026407.1:0-16916 GCA_014155875.1 Cepaea nemoralis
AAATAGAGATTGGAGAAATTACGCACGCCACCGAATTTTATGGGTCGATTTAAAAAGAGGCCAATGCAAAAAAAACCCAGCAAGGTTGATTTTTATACAACGTATATGAGGATCAACCCCCCCCCCCCCCCCCCCGCCAGTGGTTGTGTTATTGAGGCTGTGTAAACATCAGACCACCAGCAATATAGTTGGAATAGGTAGACACCGAGAAGAAGCAAGATGGAAGAGAGAGAGAGAGAGAGAAAGAGAGAGAGAGAGAGTTTGGAAAAGAGCCTACGACACGCCACACATGGCATAGATAGGGTACAGTATGAGTGAAGCCTCGTATATGTAGACCGATCGACCCCATACACATCCGGTGGCGTGCCGTAGGCACTTCTCCAATCTCTATCTCTTTTCCTCTCTCTCTCTCTCTCTCTCTCTCTCTCTCTCTCTCTCTCTCTCTCTCTCTCTCTCTTTCCATCTCACTTCTCTGTGCCTACATATTCCAACTATATTGCCGGTGGTCTGATTTTAACACAACCACTGAGTGATTTGATCCTCAAGTACGTTGTATACCAATCAACCTTACTGCCCCGAATTCATAGGGAACAGTATGAGTGAAGCCTCGTATTGGTAGACCGACCGACCCCGCATATATCAGGGGCGTGTCGTAGGCACTTTTCCTATTTCTCTCTCTCTCTCTCTCTCTCTCTCTCTCTCTCTCTTCCATCTTGCTTCTCTGTGCCTACATGTTCCAACTATATTGCCGGTGGTCTGATTTTAACACAACCACTGAGTGATTTGATCCTCAAATACGTTGTATAACAATCAACCTTACTGCCCCGAATTCATAGGGAACAGTATGAGTGAAGCCTCGTATTTGTAGACCGACTGACCCCGCATACATCAGGGGCGTGTCGTAAGCACTTATTCTCTCTCTCTCTCTCTCTCTCTCTCTCTCTCTCTCTCTGGTGGTCTGATTTTAACACAACCACTGGGAGATTTGATCCTCAAATTCGTGGTATAGCAATTAACCTTACTGCCTCTATTCCATAGAGAACAGTAGGAGTGAAGCCTCGCATTTGTAGACCTACCCACTCCGCATTCCTCATGCGGGATATCGCATGCAGTTTTCCTCTCTCTCTCTCTCTCTCTCGCTCGCTCTCTCTCTCTCTCTCTCTCTCTCTCTCTCTCTCTCTCTCTCTCCTTACATCTTGCTTCTCTGTGCCTACCTACTTCACTTGTATTACCAGTGGTTGGATCTCACACAGCCCCATCAACTCGTACACTGGACGAGTGGCTCCTGAAGTGTGCTTTGTAACAATCAACCATACTGACTATTTCATAGGGTACAGTACGAGGGAAACGTCGTACGTGTAGACTGACGCGCCCCACATGCCTCATGTGGTATATCACAGGCACTTCTCCTCTCTCTCTCTCTCTCTCTCTCTCTCTCTCTCTCTCCTTCTCTCTCTCTCTCTCTCTCTCTCTCTCTCCTTACATCTTGCTTCACTGTGCCCACCCACTTCACTTGTATTACAGTGGTTGTATCTCACACAGCCCTAACAACTCAAACACTGGGCGAGAGGCTCCTGGAGTGTGCTGTGTAATAATCAACCATACTGAACTATTTCATAGGGTACACGTACGAGGGAAACGTCGTACGCGTAGACTGACGCGCCCCACATGCCTCATGTGGTATATCACAGGCACTTTTCCTCTCTCTCTCTCTCTCTCTCTCTCTCTCTCTCTCTCTCTCTTTCTCTCTCTCGCTCTCTCCCTCTCTCCCACCCTCTCTCTCTTTCACCCTTTCGCTCTCTCCCTCTCTCTCTCGCTCTCCCCTCTCTCGCTCTCGCTCCTCCTCTCTCACTCCCTCTCTCTCGCTCTCTCTCCCTCTCTCACTCCCTCTCTCACTCCCTCTCGCGCTCTCTCTCCCTCTCTTGATCTCTCTCTTGCCCTCCCCCTCACTCGCTCTCACCCTCCCTCACTCTCTCCCTCTCTCTCTCCCTCTCTCTCCCCCCTCTCTCTCCCTCCCTCTCTCGCTCCCCCTCTCTCTCCCTCTCTCTCTTCCTCTCCCCCTCCTCTCCCCTTTCTCTCTATCTCTCTCCCTCTCTCTCTCTCTCCCTCTCTCCCCCTCTCTCTCTCTCCCTCTCTCTCCCTCTCTCTCCCCCCTCTCTCCCCCTTTCGCTCTCTCTCTCACTCTCTCTCTCCCTCTCTCTCTCTCCTCTTACATCTGGCTTCTCTGTGCATACCTTCTTCACGTGCATTGCCAGTGGTTGGATCTTACACAGCCCCAACAACTCGAGCACTGGGCGAGGGGCTCCTGAAGCGCGTTGTATGACTAGCAACCATACTGACCGTTTCGTAGGTTACAGTATGCCCCATGTGGTAGGTCGCAGGCACTTTTCCTCTCTCTGTCTCTCTCTGTCTGTCTGTCTCTCTCGCTCTCCTCTCTCTCTCTCTCTCTCTCTCTCTCTCTCTCTCTCTCTCTCTTCTTGCATGGACTGTACATATGTCCACATACACTAGCATTTTGTCTGTTGAAGTGTGTCTATGTATGTACGCGTGTTCATGCACACCAGTCCACCCAGACCAACAACACAATGGGGTCGTGGTCAATTTTACACGCCTCCTACCCCGCCCCCTTCTTTCTATGTGCTCACTGAACCGTAACATCCAGCACCGTTACACGAATACACCCGAGATTTCCGTAGTCATTTACAGGTCCTTACGTGAGGTGAGTATGCAGTTTTTTTCTCTATAAACAGTTTTTCTATTAAACATTTTCTTCGACTAACATTCTTTTCAATTAACATTTTGTCAATTCTCATTTTCTCTTCATTGCTTCCATTTTTCCATGCATTTGTTCCTCTCGTCCTGTCATCACCTTCTAATGTAGTCACAGGAGTTCTCCTTGACTGTATGTTGTGTTTGTGAATGTGTTTGTTTGCTGATGAAGGCTAACCGCCGCAACGTTCTGTATGTGTCGTAACTCTGTTATGTAAAGCTGCACTACTTTGTGTCATTTTATATTGTTTAAACTTTCACAGCTTTAACGCAGTTCCACCAAATTTTATATAAGAAAGACAGTATGATAGCCTGTATCAGACAAACCCTGTTTAGTCGCTATTGACGCCATATTAAAGTCTACGATGCTGTTGATCTGCCCTTGTCCTGTGATATAGGGAAACAAACGAGCGAACTGCCCCCCCCCCCCCCCCCCCACCACCACCCCCACGCGGAACATGCTGGTGTGGTGGTAAAAGAGAAAGATCAGGCGGACAGACTGGCTGGGTCTGCACCTCTTGGTGGGATACTGATACATGATAAAGCAGATGTGGTGGGGGTCCATTTGGAATCGTGGGTACAGTGCAGAAGAACAGATATCATCACGGCCGGGAGAGAATGGTGCTGCCTGGAGTGACCAGAGGATCTGGCCGACACTCGGAGCTCCGAGGACGGGCCAGAAGGAAACATAATCAGACTGCTACTGGTATCATTAGTATTGGGGACTCTTCGTTGGATGTTGCAGATGAGGACGGAGCGCATATGGCGATGTTGCCAGTATTGTGATATCTGTCCTTTTACTCAACTCAGCGAGAGAACTTATTATATCTCTCTTCAAAAGCTCACTGTGTGGGCTTCATAAAAGTGGAAAAAGTGTCCTAGTGGCACGAAATGGAATATTGCTTGGATAGCAAATCCATTACGCGGAAAGTCCGAATCGAAAGCTCACTGTGTGGATGTCATCTGCAGACTGCATTCTTCTGGTTTCCGGAAGAACAGCCTATGGTGAACGGAAGGCCCAATATACGGAAGTGAGGCTAAGCAGCCATGTGCAGGACGTGACGATTCCTTGGGTGAGCCCAGTACCAGAGCGCTGTGTGTTGGCTCTGCAATTATGGAAGCCTCCTTGGATGGCGGGGAATGCCCATGGTCTGCCCCTGCCTTCCCTTGAGGGCTGACCAGGATGTCTTTGGCTGTTCTATATGGGCCAGCTAGGATGGGAGATAACACCACAACTGTGAGAGTCAAACGTCCTAAGAAACCCCCGGGAAGGTTAACCCGGTCAACAAATGCCCGCAGAAGTCGGATGTGTCGGCCTAACGGCGCAAGAACGCAGCTCTGCTTTAAACAGGCACAACGCAAAAAAAAAACTCCGGATGAACGCAGAAGAAGAAGAAGATATCTCTCTCAAGTAGCAATATTATATCTCTCTCATGCAGCAATATTATATCTCTCTCAAGTAGCAAGCCCTTTGCAGAACGTC
This sequence comes from Cepaea nemoralis, assembly GCA_014155875.1. NCBI lineage: Eukaryota > Metazoa > Mollusca > Gastropoda > Stylommatophora > Helicidae > Cepaea > Cepaea nemoralis. Next base: position 4,253 of record JACEFZ010026407.1, read on the forward strand.
GCACTCGACACCGTGCACCGAAAGCCCTCTGTTTCTCTGGCCATTTCTCCAGCGTCGTGCCCCCTCATGTCCAAGGTGTCTGCTATCCAATTCACCACCATCTTCGTGCTGGTCACCCCAGCCTCGTCTCCCAGGAACCATGCCTTCCACCTCTGTTCTCTCCAAGCTTCTGTGGTATTAATATTGCCACGTTGTATTTTTTTTTTTTTTTCGCATAACCTATGTTTTTCTGTTAACCTTTACAGGACATTGCAGTCAACGCCAGCATGATTCAGCTGCTGTTGATGTCTTGGCAAGTTTTACGCTCAGTAGTTTGCCATTGCTTTCTGAACGACTGGCTCACATACAATCGTGAGTAACCAACGCGACGCGATCCGCTGCCAAATCTCTCGCAGCTGTGTTTTTTTTCGCTCGCTCGCTTTGAACTCAAGCGTAGTCCATACACACTATTTATAGTAGTGATGGACTGAATTTTGCGTGTGGGTTAGCATTCCATATTAACAGTGTCCCTCGTGATCAGGCGAACCCACTCCGACTTTAGAAGTACTTGTAATTAATGTCCCCAAGTCAAGGACGAAGGTCAACATTTTAGTCCAGCTGTCCGGTGTAGGGGTTGAATAGGTAACCTCGGCATCAGCACACCGAATATTTAAGAACACGCGTTCTTATCTATTCGACCATTCAGACCTGCTCTCGCAGCTGTGTTTCGAACGAGAGTATACGGGATTACGAACAACGTCCTTAAATCCCTACGCCAGGGAGACACGGTCGTTGTATAATACAAAGTGGAATTTATATCATTTGCATTTGTATATAGTCAAGCGCAACGTATGGAAGTGAATCGTGGATAATCTGTAGATTTGTGAGAGGAATTGCTTGGAGGCTGTAGACATGTAGTTTTGTAGAGAACACATCGGACAGCGAGAGAGAGAGAGAGAGAGAGAGAGAGAGAGAGAGAGGAGAGAGAGAGAGAGAGAGAGAAGGGGGAGAGGGAGGGGGGGGGGGGGGAAGAATCGGATTAATGCAAAGAACGGTAAGGACTAGATCCCTGTGGCCGTCAAAGAAATCAGTGAAAACACGCGTACGCGCACTCTCTCTCTCTCTCTCTCTCTCTCTCTCTCTCTCTCTCTCTCTCTCTCTCTCTCAACACACACCACAGACATAGAGAGAGAGAGAGAAGAGAGAGAGACGAGCGAGAGAGAGAGAGAAGAGAGAGAGAGAGAGAGAGAGAGAGAGAGAGAGAGAGAGATGTGTTTGTTTGAAGGACAGGCTTCTGTGGACACCTCAGACTACTTTCTCTGTTAACATTTCTGTATTTTATTATGAGGACTAAAGGATTTTATTATGATATTATGATATTATATTATTTTATTATGATTATAATTATTATTATTATACTGAGGATTTTATTATGATTATATTATGATTATGAAGGCGGAAAGTTAGAGCATTGCTTTGTTGATCCGGTAACTTCTGCAGCTTGTCTTGTTCCAGACGTATTGGTGTTACCTTTCCTCTGGAGTGAACTAGGCAGGCCGAGAGAGGGATCATGCTGCATGGGCAACACATGGTCTCTATATTTTAGCCCAGGCATTGTGCTATGGAGAGGCAATAACTCCATCCCGGACATCTTTTTTGGTGAATTACAGATGGGTAAGAGATCTCAGGGTCGGCCTCTACTAAGATACAAAGATGTGTGTAAGCGGGACATGATTGATAGGCCTACAGGCATTGATAATGCACATTGGGAGCAAGTCGCCGCTGAACGTGTTGCATGGAGGGCAAAGATCAGAAATGGAATAAAGACAAAGGAGAAAATTATTGCAGATAACTCACACACCGAGCGTGTGAGACGTAAGATGGTGCATGATGGTGGAAATGACCACGTGTTCACATGCACCCACTGTGAACGGACATTTACAGCGCGAATTGACCTTATCAGCCATATTCGCTACCGCCATAGGTAAACGTTATTATGCCTTCTTAAAGCACAAACTATCGTCAGTCAAGGCGGCAAGATGCCAAGGGGTATTTTATTATGAGACCTGAGACGTCAGCCTTAACAATACTAATGTCTAGCGAGCACTATAACATACCAGCTTTATCTAGGTTAATGACACCACCGACCTCTGCACACCAGCCGATCACTTTGTTTATTACTGTCTTCTGCAACTCTTGCGTGATTTGCGTCATGTAACCAATGCGCAAGGGTATCATCTGCAAATGTCAGTATACTTGCAATCTTCCTTGTGTAAACATTGACTAGTACAAACAAGATTGCAAATCCTTGTGGTAATCACGGGGTAATAATGCACGCCTTCGAGATGCATGACCCAGGCCGAGAGCAACCCTTCGAGAAGATAGCTGCTATCCAATTCACCACCCACAGACTAACAACCATCTCCATAAGAAATCCCTCAAGAGATCATGTCTGACTTTATGTGCATCCTCGAGATCCAGTGCCGCTGTCATCGTTTTTCTGTCTAATCTCGAACCCCTCACAAACATTCAAAAGCAAATGTTACAGCATATGGCCAGATGCCTTTCCTTGACAGGAAAGTCCTCAACGCTCTTGGGGGTAGGTTCTTCCTTTCCAAGTATTCCCACAGCTTAACAACAACTGTATTCTCCAACACTTTACATAGTGTATTCTGCAAGGTGATAATTGATAGCCACTTAGTCTTGAATGATCGCTGACTAGCTTGTGAATTGGGATTAAATAGATGTGCATCCACTCTCGAGGCGCTCACGCAGTCCAGGCGCTTATGTTAAAGCGAGTATCCATCTAAGCCAAATCTCCATCACTCACATCTTTCACAACGGCTTACCTGACCCAGTCAGGTCCTGGCGCAGTGTACTCTGCATGTCTCAACAGATATTTTATATTTTCTACCTATATGGCACTCTCATATCTGTCGTCCTTGATGAAGCCTGCAAGGTGCCGTCTAACTGCATCCCTGACGCCTCCATCATTGTGATCAGTTTGTCTTAGACCTTTCTCCTTGACCGCTGTCATGGGCATGCCGTTATCCCTATATTCAATTCTCATTGGGGTAGGCATTTCTACGCATATCTCTGTAAAGTTTCCAGAATCTACCCAAAGTCTTATCGCCTCCCAATCCACTCATGACATGATCCATCTTACTTATCTTGTTTAGCCTATGCAGCACGGTGCTTGAACTCCGCAACGTTCTCCTTGGTAACCCTTTCTGCTTTCGCCAGTTCCTCTTGAGATCAAACAGTCAAATTGTCATTTACCTCCTATATATTACCTTAGATATTAACATCCTAAATCGAAAACTATGATAATTAGCAATGGAAAGGAAAGGTCATCTATGAACATCACAGTAATCAGGGAGATACTAGAACAATTAATACGTTTCTCCTATCTTGGATATGTAATAATAGATGATGGCAGAAGTGAAATAGAAATCAAAAAGAGAATAGGGAATGGCCAAAAATGCTTTCAACAGCATGAAATCAGTATTAACATCTAGAGAGATTAACAACACATTAAAATTGGGAATTGTCAAATGTTACGTAAATTCAACACTATTGTATAGCGCGGCAGTCTCGATATTGAACAAGCAACTAGAAATTCGAATAGATGTCCTGGAGATGTGGATATACAGAAGAATTTGTGTATTTCATGGAAACTAACACAATCAAATACAGGGGTTGTAGAAAAACTAGGAATGAAAAGAGAGTTGATGAAAGAAATAAAAAAGAGGCATGTGAAATATTTCGACCACGTTAAAAGACACTCTTATAAAAACCATACTGGAGGGCAAGGTTAGGGACAAGCGAGCAAGAGGTAGACAATGCTAACATCAAGAGATGGACGAACATCAATCTGACAGAATGTACAGTCAAGGCGAAAGACAGACAGTGTTGGAGATCCATTGGATTCAACCTTCAATGTGGAGACGGCACCTGATTGATTGATAGTTATTTGCGGTGTATGGCAGGGGAGGGGGGGGGGTCTTGAGCCTGAGGAATTAAGGCCGCCTGGCTAGTGCAGTCGCCGTGAACTGTGCAGGTTAGTTTTTCTTTTTGCCCCCGCCATCAAAAAGAAAAACAACCACACCTTACTGAGGATTCGAACCAGGGCCTCCCGAAGCAGAATCCGGCATTCTAGATACTCGGCCAGTGCTTTGAGGTATCTGTCGTAATTTCTGTAACTGCATAATTGCTGCTCTCTTTGACTTCCACACCTATTCTACTTCAGGGTCCACCATGGCTGCTCACAAGTAAGTCTGCTAGTTCCAGTACTTGCTTTCTTTGTTGTTCAATAAAGACAGTAATCAGTATTATCCCTACATTTGTTCTTAGTATCTCATTTGCCGTGTCTATCTTTTATTATTTCCCCATCTGCATTTCTTATGTATCTCATTTCACATGATGTGATTTTACGTCTGTGTGTTTCTAGGACTATCCATGTTTGATATCAGTAACACAGCGCTGTGACAAATATAGCTTTTAGCAGCATCTTTTTTGTATTTTATTTTTCCGCATGTCCTTTACAGGACATCGTTGTAAACACCAGCATTTTACCGCTGTTGTTGATTTCTTGGCAAGATTACGCTCAGTAGTTTGCTTTCTGAGCGGCCGGCTCACTTATCCCGTAAGTCACCAACACGGCTAGAACCGCTACCAATTCTCGCGCGCTGCGTTACCCTACGTGGATAAACGGGATTGATTGATAGATTTAGGAATCGACATCACAACATTCGGGGCATTCCCATAAGTGCTCCGTCCCCATCCTCAGCAGCCAGCGAAGAGTTCCAACACTAATAGTACCAGTAGCAATCTGTTTATAAGTCCGCCTCGCCTTTCCTCTGAGCGTTGAGCATCGGCCAGATCCCTTCGTCACTCCTCGTTGTCTCATTCTTGCCAGACCATGGTAATCCATTTGCTCCTCCGAGGTGAGCACGTGCTCCCACAAGGCCGCAACCACGTCTGCCTTGTCATGTATCAATACTCCACCAAGTTCTGCAGAGCCAGCCAATCTGTCTGCCTGTTCATTTCCCAGCACACCGGCATGCCCCGGAGAAAAGATCCAGGCGATGCTTGTCACCCGTGACCTCCGAAGCGAAGCAAGCCACTCCGCACGAAGTCTGCCCGTCCTCACCCTCGTCAGCATGCTTTCTGAGTCAGTTACAATCACGATATGTGTGTGTGTGTGTGTGTGTGTTTGTGTGTGTATGTGTGTGTGTGTGTGTGTGTGTGTGTGTGTGTGTGTGTGTGGTATTCTGCATCCAGCGGAGAGCCGCAGTGACTCCCTCCACTTCCATTCTTAAGCTGGATGTTGTGGTATGGATAAACGGGATTACGGATAAAGTCGTTTAAAACCTAGGTCAGGGAGACCGGCACTTTTTTGTATGCATGTTGATATTTGGATGTATTAGAATAGGTGCAATTTTATATAGTTCTATTTCTCTATCTTGTCTTCCATCCTCTGTGAACACACTGCCAGACATTTGCGCTACCTTGTTTTAATGATTTTCCATTTATATTTACGTTACATTGAACTGGTTTTTGTCGAATTGTTAAAATTCACCTTTAATATATAACAGAAAAACATAAAAGATTAATGAATTTGAAAATATTTTTTGCTTTATTAAAATGTCAAATTCAAACAACCAAGCAATAACTTAATGAGACATTGCAATCTTAGAGTAACATACAAGTGTATTATATTGTGTAAGTGCGATGCTGTTTAAGGTGAGAGTGCAGTATATGTGTAAAATAACAAACATTCACAATGATACATTGTTGCCAAATTGAGTTATTTACCCTGGCAATCATTAACGCAAATTAATTCTCTCCCATGATGCTGAATGTCGCATTATGTCAATTGTATGAGCTTATGTTATGTTATATAGGGTGATTGTTAATGACTGTGCAGTATTTGAAAATATAGCTGTTCCAAGTTTTGTATTCACCCTCTGTAACGTTCATGCACCATAATAGGTAAATACAAAACTTGGACCGGCAATATTTTCCAACATCGCACAGTCATTAAAAATACACATATTATATTACGTCCAACAAAGGTACATGCGTGCTTAATCCTCCGATGCAGCAGTCATCCCAAAGTGTTAATACTCATTGTTCTCATGAAGAAGTGGTTTTAACTCCTTAATTGACCTGAGTAGGGTGCGTCAGAGATGCTTTCCTGGGTCTTGTTCCCAGGACATGCTGGTGTGTTGGGACACGAGCAGGCGGATACATTGGCTGGGTCTGCACTTCTGGACGGGATAGTGGTGCTCGATAAGGCAGATGTGTTCAGGGCCCTTTAGGATCACGTGAATAGTGTGGAAGAGCATCAAATCATCATGTCCTAGAGAAAATAGTGCGGCAGGGTGACATCAGAGGATTTGGCTGACACTCGGTCTCAGAGAAAAAGCCAACCGGAAACATAATCAGACTGCAACTGGTACCTTTTTAACTGGGACTCGTCGCTGGTTGTTGAAGATTGGAATTACCGAGTGATTTATGTCGGTTATTGGCTCAACTCTACTTAAATAGAAACATGATGATTTACTTTTTTCTAATCCTAGAATTGTGGATTGGGCGTCAATCCTTCACAGATAAGGGCGAAAAAAAGTTGAAGGATCCACGCACATGCCAAACATCCTGTGGCTATTGGAACAAAGAAGGTCGAATAGGCAAATGCTCTGGCAAAATTCTAAAACTGGAAAACTTATCCACAAAATAGAAAATGTATAGCTTGTATGTTTCTGGTATATATACAAATGGATTTTGGCCAGTTCAACCGAATTCGTGAACTGAGCTGAGATTATCCTTGTGTGCTCTATGTGAGAAGGCTGAAGTAATCACGATGGCGTTCAAACAAAACTTCTACTTCAGTTTGTTTCAGTGCATATCTATCATGGGCTGTGGTGGCGCAGTGGTAGAACGCTTGCCTGCCCGGCACGGGGGCCATGTCTTTCAATCCCATCAGGTCCAGGGTGTTTGTAACATTAACTTAGGCTCCAGATCGACCCAGCCAAAAAGGGTACCAGAAAATTTGGTGGTAGATAAAATCGGCCGGCGCGATATTGTCCACATGGTCCACTGAATATTGATTAGCCCACACAAGTATGGAGCTAGAACTATATACAGGGTGTATGTTTAATGACTATGCAGTGGTTTGAAAATATTGCCGGTCCAAGTTTGTATTTACCTATTATGTTGCATGAACTTTACAGAGGGTGAAGACAAAACTTGGACAGACAATATTTTCAAACACTGCACAGTTATTAAAAATACACCCTGTACTTACATTGCTGGACAGTCCAATAAAATATTTTATTGGAGGTTAGCATGTTCGATTGTATAAGAACTCTCGTTCTCAAACTTCGGGTGTGCTGGTGTCGGAGTAGCGGCTTTAACCCCTAGACCGGTCAATTAGATTAAAATGTAAAATTGCTTATAAAGTCAACCTGAGGTTGATGGCGACCCCCTACAAGAACATGCGACATGTCTATACCCAGTACTACTTCCTGTACATTTCTTTCTCAAAGAATATTAACTGATTCAGTGTCGAAGGATAATATATCTCCAAACGTGATCTCCTATTTAGACAGAAGGGCGATATATCGCCATACTAGGGTCATCGTGTTATTTATATTGTTTCGGGGCATCTTCCGCAATTTCAATGCTCTGCTGGCGAGGATTTTACATTATAATACTTGTTCAAATCAAAACAATGTTTTCCCGTAGTGAATTTGGATAACGAAGACATACAATAGATTGCATGATTTATTGCCTGGCATATTTCGCTGCATATCATCAGGTACGTACTGCAGAGTTCACACACCATAAGTAAAATAACTAGATAAAACCTTCAAGCTGAAATATTCAAGCTGAAATATATATATGTTCGCACAGTAATGTAAATTGGCTACGACGGTAATATTAAACTGACTATAATGGCTTTCTGTTTGCACAAAATTGGCCTATGTAGATAAATCATGATTGATTGATTGGTTGATTTAGGAATCGACATCACAGCATTCGGGGCATTCCCATAAGTGCTCCGTCTCCATCCTCAGCAGCCAGCGAAGAGTTCCAACACTAATAGTACCATTAGCAATCTGATTATAAGTCCGTCTCGCCTTTCCTCTGAGCGTTGAGCGTCGGCCAGATCCCCTCGTCACTCCTCGCTGTTTCATTCTTGCCAGACCATGGTAATCCATTTGCTCCTCCGAGGTGTGCACGTGCTCCCACAAGGCCGCAACCACGTCTGCCTTGTCATGTATCAGTACTCCACCAAGTTCTGCAGAGCCAGCCAATCTGTCCGCCTGTTCATTTCCCAGCACACCGGCATGCCCCGGAGAAAAGATCCAGGCGATGCTTGTCACCCGTGACCTCCGAAGCGAAGCAAGCCACTCCGCACGAAGCCTGCCCGTCCTCATCCTCGTCAGCATGCTTTCTGAGTCAGTTACAATCACGATGTGTGTGTGTGTGTGTGTGTGTGTGTGTGTCGTATTCTCCATCCAGCTGAGAGCCGCAGTGACTGCCTCCACCAGATAAATCATGATGGCTTCTGCAAACTTTAAAACGCCACTATTTTGTGTATTAAACAACACGCGAAACGTACTGTCTCTATCAATCATATGACCGGTTTCCAAAACGTGCCGTGCAATCGACAACACAGGAAGTTTGTGGTGTGTCGGCCATGCCAGACGCCCATCACTGTGTGTAGTATATTGCCAATCCAATTGGGTATATGTTCAACCACCCTGTTGTTTAACTACCTCTCTGTCCCGCCGATGTAGGAGACTGGCATCTGCATGTGAACTGGTAAATGCAGTTGTTCATTTGATTGTGTACCATGTTTGGTCCAAACCTACTTTTTTTGTTTGGCACTGAATCAGTTAATACTTTATATTTTCGTCTAATGTGTCTAATAAGTTGCTTGTGATCGATGAGATACTTAATTCGGCATTTCAGCTAAGATCAAAGTGTAGTATCTGTACTTGATCTTGCAAGGGTGACCAACAGAGGCGGTCACACACAGGAACGTGGAAACTCATAGGGCGGTTCTGTCTTACCTCTAGGGAACTGCGAGCCCTTATTTAAACAAAAAAAAAATACAATATATTTAAATATCACGTAAATATTTATCAATACCAGCTTGAAATGTAGGATCCATTACTTTCTTTTTAAGCCGACTATCTTGTTCGCTATCTGTCACATTTCTGCTTTTGTTGCCTAAAGTTCGTATTATCTCGTTCAAATCCCTATCCACCATTTTGTCCAGTCGTTCAATTTCGTCTTCTAACGAAGATTTCCGCTTCGGCTTGTTTCGTGACCACGGAGATTGCTCGGGTATTTCCGGCGATTCTCGGCTTTGTTTCGGCGAGGATGCTCTGGGCTTCGTTCTGCGAGATTGTGGTTCCTCTTGTGACTTTTGCTGGCTCGGCGACGGCGACTTCGCTTTTACAAACTGCCTTACAGGTGAGGATACCTCTGCTGCAACTGCTGCTGCCTGAACTGCAGCAACATCTCTTAAATTGCTATATTTTTTGTCATCGAAATCTTCGTCACTTGCTCCACTTTGCAAACTTTTATCTCTTTGAAGTGATTTACTTTCTTTCTTTCGATGTTTTTCTTCTTTCACAATATCTCGTCTCTTCACCCACATCTCTACCCGTGTCTTTTCTAAATTTTGAATCTCTATCACTTATTCTTTCGTCATCTTTATTGTCAATTTTCTCCTCCTGCTTTCGTTTTTCCGTTAATTTGTATTCTTTATTCTCGTGAACTGTTTTTGCATATTCATCTCTTTATCATCCTTTCTGTCTTTAACAATAGTCTTCTCAACTTCATTTTTCACTTCTCGCTTGACATGTTCTTCCTTCTTTTCTTTGTCAACATGCTTTTCATCCCGCCTTTCACTCCTGGCTGCAAAGACTTCCGAGGCAACCACAGTGTCCTCATGCACTCCTTCGCGACCATCATCATCATCATCATCATCATCGTCATCTCTGGATCGACCTTTAACCCTCACTTTCTGTTTCGGGTCATGTATTGGAGGCAACAGTGTGCGCTTGTTGAGATCCGAACTCTGGCGACTCATGGCTTTGTCCCGACCGGGTGAAGGCGTTCGTGGATTCTTCGGGGTGATACTTCTCACTGGCGGTAGTCGGTCCCTCGGCTGCAAAGTCAAATCAGGCTCATGTTAACTGCAAGACGAATACTTATTTCAGAAGTAATGATTAACACTGATAGAGGACAAGAGATATCAAAGTCAATTTTATAAGACACAGTGAAGTAAAGACAGCCTCAAGCTTGATACAGTTAGGGTGTGTAGTGTTAGTTTTAAACAGTTAGTTGCATATCCTGTACAGGACGTCGCAGTCAAGCCATGTTTTGGCTGTTTGTGATTTCTTAGCAAGTTTACGTTCAGTAGTTTGCCAGTCCTTTCTGAACGACCGGAACTCATATCATTGTATGAAAACCAACGCAAGGGGGTCTCTACCAATCGCTCGCAGCCGTGTTTAAAATTCGGTATTCGGGATTACGAACTTGCACCTGTAAATACTTCGCCACAGAGTAGGTTGTGTTAGAGCAATGGTTCTCAACCTTTTTTGACCCGTGCCCCCCCCCCTCACCATATTTACAGAACGTCATTTCCCCATCCCCCCCCCCCCCCCCTATTTCCTACCTAAAAATTTGGCCCGTGCCCCCCTTCACCATATTTTCAGAACATCATTCCCCCCTTTCGTATTTCCTACCTTAATATTCCCCCTCCCGCCCCTACACAGTATACGTAATAATGGAAGCACATACTAAAACAAGTCTAGACGTCCACATAAAACATGATTTGTGGGTCTACTTTATAAAATGAATTTTAGAAGGGTGAGACGTACAGAACCGTAAAGTATGAAGGAAAAAACCAGATCAAGTAATCGGTTCTTGTATTAACGCGATCTTGAAATAATCTTCATCCCCCCCCCCCCCTGGAAACCCCAAAATCCCCCCCCCCCTAAAGGGGGGGGGGGGAATTCCCCACCGGTTGAGAACCACTGTGTTAGAGAATATATTTTCAGCCACGGCATATGAGGTTGGGTAGTCACTTCCTTTCCTCGCAGCCTTTCTTCCAAGACAATCCCAACACATTCCGGAGTCTCCTTCATGTTTGTCCTACTGTTTTTGCCTGTGAAGTTTCGCAGAGATTAGGCGGATGTTTGTCTGCCTTCTCTCGCTTTGAACTCAAGCGCAATCCATCTATGCACTGGGCTGTTTTTTTTAACGTGTGAACTAGCTTTCCTTATAACCAGTGTACCTCGCCATCAGGCGAACCAACTCCAGCCTCTGAGGTACTTGTAATTTACGCAATTTACGTGTAGGGGTTGAATCCGCTATCTTGGCATCAGCACATCGGATATTTTCCATTCATCCCCGCTGACCTCCAGCCACGGCATACGAGGTTGGGTTGTCACTTCTTTTCCTCGCAGCCCTTCTTCCCAGACAATTCCCACAACATTCTGAAGACAATGTCCGTCCTCTTCTACTTCTTCTTTTGCCCTAGTGCCCCGTTGCCGTGTACCGAAGTAGAGAGGCGGCAGATGTAATTGTCCGTGTTCCGCTTGCCTTGTTGCTTGTACTAACGTCATGGTTGATTTGTTCAATGCCCCTTTTACTCCGTCTAGCCAACTCTTCCTAGGTCGTCCTCTCACCTTGTATCCCGAAATCCTCACCTAGCCGGATCTAGCTGCTGGTTAATCTTGTTTCCATTTGGAAACATTAACATAACCTTATGACTTATGAAATGGGGCGGCCAGTTCTGGAGACCTAAACATACTTTAAACCATGACTTATGAAATGGGGCGGCTAATTCTGAAGACCTAAACATACTTTAAACCATGACTTATGAAATGGGGCGGCCAGTTCTGGAGACCTAAACATACTTTAAACCATGACTTATGAAATGGGGCGGCTAATTCTGAAGACCTAAACATACTTTAAACCATGACTTATGAAATGGGGCGGCCAGTTCTGGAGACCTAAACATACTTTAAATCATGACTTATGAAATGGGGCGGCTAATTCTGAAGACCTAAACATAATTTAAACCATGACTTATGAAATGGGGCGGCCAATTCTGGAGACCTAAACATACTTTAAACCATGACTTATGAAATGGGGCGGCCAATTCTGGAGACCTAAACATACTTTAAACCATGACTTATGAAATGGGGGGCCAATTCTGGAGACCTAAACATACTTTAAACCATGACTTATGAAATGGGGCGGCCAATTCTGAAGACCTAAACATACTTTAAACCATGACTTATGAAATGGGGCGGCCAATTCTGGAGACCTAAACATACTTTAAACCATGACTTATGAAATGGGGGACCAATTCTGGAGACCTAAACATACTTTAAACCATGACTTATGAAATGGGGCGGCCAATTCTGAAGACCTAAACATACTTTAAACCATGACTTATGAAATGGGGCGGCCAGTTCTGGAGACCTAAACATACTTTAAACCATGACTTATGAAATGGGGCGGCTAATTCTGAAGACCTAAACATACTTTAAACCATGACTTATGAAATGGGGGGCCGGCCCCAAAAATTTCCTTTTGAAAGGGGGGGCTAAAAACATACTTTAAACCATGACTTTTTAATTTGGAAAAAAAA
>JACEFZ010026408.1:0-16202 GCA_014155875.1 Cepaea nemoralis
CTTTTTTTTTTTTTTTTTTCTTTTTAAAGAAAAAAAAAAATTTGGTTAATTTTGGGGCAATCAGAAGAAGAGTCCACATTCTTTAGGCATGCCACGAACAGGGGAAAGCTGGAGGATGTCGTCACAACGGTAAAGCTGAAGGGAAGGAGAAACAGGGGGAGACTAAGAGAGAAGATTATAAGCAGTTTGATATCATGACTTGGAGAAACGGCAGTACCAGACATGAATGGCGGCAAACGTGACAGAGCTATGTGAGCAAACCTGATCACCAACGCCACACAGCATTGACTATAAGAAAATCTCTTGATGATGTTCATCCACATGCAATATTATCCGGTTTTCCACGTTTCCCTGTGACATTTCCTCCCTGAACAACCTTTAGCAAAGATGGTGTGACTCTTGGTGTGGCGGAAATACCTCAGTTGTCTGAACTTGATCTCATTCAGTGACGTTTTCTTTAGTAGTATTTTTGTAATCCTTCGTTGTTTGTTTTCATTCCTGCAATAATGTTTCTTATTATTCGTCGATATAACCGCATTTCGAAATCTTCAATTTTATCCTGACATTGTTTTCTTAAAATTTCAATTTTGCTTTTGGAAAGGTTATGGGTGCGGTCAGACTAACCTTCGATGCCAGCTCTCTTTCATCTGTCTGCTCACCCTCTCTAAAATCACTCCCTGCTTCTTTCATGCTTCTCCTCATCTCTAGTCTATCTATCTTCATCTCAATCTCTCATATAAAATCTCTCCTCATCCTTTAGCCCTTCTTTATTTTCGTTATCCCTAGTCCTTTTTCTCATGTCTCTCCGGTATATATATATATATATATATATATATATATATATATATATATATATATATATATATATATATATATATATAGAGAGAGAGTGAGAGAAAGGAGAGAGAGAGCAGAGAGAGACGAGAGAGAGAGAGAGAGAGAGAGAGAGAGAGAGAGAGAAGTGAGTGAGAGAGAGAGAGAGGCTACTAGAAAGAAAGACTTGCCGCCTCTAGGTCTAGAAAATGCGATGACCCTACATACATACAACATTCACATACAATCGGGAGAAGCGAAGCTGTTGCAAATTACTGGCACCTTGCCGTCTTGACAGACGATAGATTATAACATGGAGTTAGACCTCTCCATAATACAAAGCCTGGGCTGTAGTTAGAGATCATATGTCGCCCATGCAGCATAGTCCACCCATTGAGTGTTAGACGTGAAACTAGTGAAAATGAGATGAGAAACTACTAGAGAGAAACCAACAGAAATAAGATGAGAAATTAGTGGAAATGAGACAACAAACTACTGGGTATTATATAAGAAACTAGTGGACGCGGGATGAGAAATTAAGTGACAAATTACCACCAGGTACTAATATAAACTATCGTCGTCTGTAACTAGAGGTGTTAGTGAACGTGTGGGTTAGAAATTAGCCACATGCGATGAGCGAGCAGGTCGCTTTGCGTTTATTTCGATGGTATACGCGTCTGTCGTTCAGATAGTATCAGCAAGCATCTGAACATGAAATTGCCTAGCAAATCACAAAAGGCCAATAAATGCAGTGCCCTGTAGAGGACACACAACTAACTTAGTAACAACTACTAATATTATAACGCTAACCTAACCATCTCCACACATCTCCCTGTTCTCCATCTCTAGCTCGCGAATATCCGTTACTTGCAATCCGTGCACTTGTTGCACTGAGTACGGTATTGTAAACTTGTAATGTGTTACCGATTGCCCATCGGCGAAATACGGCTGAAAGATTAAATCGGAGTTGATAGGAGAGCTGAAAACATAAATCTCAGAAATCCAGATCAATCCTCCTGGCCTCCCTGGCTGATGTACTCCTGGTGCTACTGCACGGAAAGATTTATTTTAGTAAAGGGGAAATCTCTCTCCTCTGCCTGCCTGCCTGCCTGCCTGCCTGCCAGTCTGTCTGTCTGTCTGTCTGCCAGTCTGTCTGTCTGTCTGTCTGTCTGTCTGTCTGTCTGTCTGTCTGCCAGTCTGTCTGTCTGTCTGTCTGTCTGTCTGTCTGTCTGTCTGTCTGTCTGTCTGTCTGTCTGTCTGTCTGTCTGTCTGTCTGTCTGTCTGTCTGTCTGTCTGTCAGACAGACAGACAGACAGGTACACATACAACAGACAGACAGACAGTTGGATAGATAGATAAATAGATAGAGAGAGATAGAGAGAGAAAGATAGAGAGAGAAAGAGAGAGAGAGTGAGAGAGAAAGAGAGAGAGAGAGAGAGAGAGAGAGAGAGAGAGAGAGAGAGAGAGAGAGAGAGAGAGAGAGAGAGAGAGAGAGAGAGGACAGGCAACAGAAGTGAAAACCTCACTCACATTCATCTAAGAGAACAATACATCAAACAAGAAAGAGATTGTTGGTGAGAAAAATAAACCAGAAAACCGGAAACTCTGGACAATGTAGTACATTAATTATTTAAATACAATTAAACAAATACTATCCCATAGAAAACGGTTGTTGAACGATTCAGGCAGACGGTGGGGAGGAGGGGTGTCTGTAAAGATGATCTGTCTGTACAAACTTGGAAAATGTTCATTTAGCAATATCCCGCGGGAAAGACATTTCAAGCTGGAAACCCCTTAATTAGTTTGAGATCCTGCTTTCAGATTCAACAGTGCTGTAGTTTGTTGTTGTTGTTGTTGCATATCCCTTACAGGACGTTGCAGTCAACACCAGCATTTTTCAGCTGCTGTTGATGTACTAGGCAAGTTTTACGTTCAGTAGTTTGCCATTGATTTCTGAACGACCGGCTCACATACCCCCTAAGTTACCAGCGCGGAATGATCCGCCGAATCTAGCGCAGCTTTTTACCCAACGTGGATATACGGGATTACGAACAACGCCGTTAACACCTTGTCCAGGGAGACCGACATGTCACCATAATTTGCTTGGCAATGTGTATCTGTTATTCCGTGCTGTTTTTATTTTTTTTACATTATATGTACTCTTATCATTTCGTGTCTCATAGCAGAGGGGCAGACATATTCGCAAAGATGGACCACTTCTGATGATCAGAAACCTTCTGTAAGTCTTCATCCGAAGTGAAGTTTATGCCATATTTAATGTTTTTCTTTCTTTCTTTTCCGATTTAAAAAAATCTATTCAACCACTTCTTTCGTTTTAAAAAAAAAAACTTTACAATCATAATTTCTGATATCGTAAACATGTTTCTGTATTTTCTGCTTTTTGACTGCATTTTTTTTGGTCGTCTTTGGCTCTTTCTCATCTTTCGACATCCAAAAAGTATTGACGATTTTTCAAAAATTCATTCATTCATAATGTGCCATGCCGATAAGCGTCGTGGAGCAGTTCAGTGTTCTTGTCCAAGCCATCCAGATATTCACTTCTCTGCCTTCCCCTTGTTCTCTTTCCCTCGATCTTGCCAGCTGTCATCAAGTTCTCCACTTTATTTCTTCTCATAACGTGACCAAAAATTGTGACTGTCTACGTCTAATTTCTCTAATCAGTGTATGATTTTTATTTGATTCTTGTAGGACTTGGTCATTGGTTATTCCGTCTGTTTATGGGATTCTTTGCATTCTCCTCAGAAACCACATTTCAACAGCCATCATATGTTTTTCAGCTCGTCTGCTCATTATCTACGCTTCACATCCATACAAAAGTACAGGTTCTATATTATCACCTCAACACACTTTTTTTCGTTGCAACTGATTATTTTATTAGTCAGTATGTTTTTCATCTTGCAAAAGGCTACCTTCGCTACTCATCAGATGTTATGACTGCTCCGAGATAACTGTACCGATTCACTTCTTTAAGAATATTCCCAAATACTTGTATTTTACATTTTGGTATTTCCTTCTTCCTTGTGACGACCTAACAATTTAATTCTAACCCTAGTTGTTCACTGTGTGTAACAACCGCATCTACTTATTGATGCAGATTCTACTCATTATCTGCAATCAATACTGTATCATCCTCATATCTAATGTTATTGATGTTACGTCCTTCAATGATGATTCCTTTCATAACTGCTATATTTCTAAAAATATTTTCACTGTACATGGAAAAACGGTCTGGAGACATTACACATCATTGTCTCACATCTCTCTTAATAGGGTCATATTGACCTACTTCATTATCAATTCTAATGACAGCTTGTTGTTTCCTATATATATATATATATATATATATATATATATATATATATATATATATATATATATATATGTTCGTGTGTGTGTGTATTTTTTTTACAAGTCTAAGGTTTTTCTCTTCAGTTTGTAGATCTGCAAGCATCTTTATCATGTTGATATTCTCTACTTTATCAAAAGTCTTTGTGTAGTCAATAAAGCAAAGTTGTAGGTCTTTGTTTACTTCTATAGAATATTCAATTAATATTCTAAGCATATACACATCATTAATTGTACATTTGCCTTCTACAAAACAGATTGTTCTTCTCCTATTTCGTCCTAACTCTTTACATGATAATTCTTTGCAAAATCTTCAATTTCAAACATTATCGATTAATAATTTCTCGTCCACATTTGATGTTCTTACTCTGTCAGACACGATGCTACTATCTCAGCATATCGTTCACCTTCTAGCTCTCGTCTAGGTCCCAAAATTGGTTGACTCTGACTCTTTTCATAGCAAACTAAATTAATATCTTAAAGCTAATTCATAAGCAGTCTTACAAATCCGGTGTGTTAATGCCAAGATAGCGAGTTTAACCCCTAAACTGATCAGTTGAACTAAGATGTTGACTAAAAATTTTCGATGTAGTCACCACTGCGTTCCATGCATGTCCCCCAGCATCGATAAAGTGCTTGGAATCCCGTAGAAAAACAAAAAAATTGGCTCAGTCGCGTGTGTAACCACCCATGCACTACCTGCTCTAGCGCTTCATCGCACCGAAAAGTCTTTCCTCCCAGCGACGCTTTGAATTGTCCAAACAGGTGGAAATCACTTGGGGCTAGGTCTGGCGAGTATGGAGGATGTGGTACATACTGAAAGTGGAGATCTTCGATGGTTTCAACAGTTGCACTCGGCTGTATGGGGTTGAGCATTGTCATGTTGCAAAATTACACCTTCACTCAGAAGTCCACGTCGTTTGGATTTGATTGCGAGGCGAAAATGGTTTCTGGGAAGATCTGTATACGTTCTAGTAAAGAAGACATGTTCTAACGAAGAAGCCATGTTCTATTGACAAAATTATGTTCTAACTGTGAGGTGACAGGGGCTATTGCTATTAATTTACAGTAGCCAATTTTGTGGAAACAGAAAGACACGATAGTCAGTTTACAATTACCGTGGTAGACAAGTTAAATTACTGTGTGAATGTGTGTGTTATATATTTCAGCTTGACGTTTGGATCTTATTGTTTTAGTTTATGTTGTGCTATTTCTGTAGTATGTACCTGAGGAGATGCAGAGAAATATGCCAGGCAATAAATCCTGTAATCTATTGTTTGTGTCTTCGTTATTAAAACCTATTACCTGGAAACAGTGTTATATATATATATATATATATATATATATATATATATATATATATATATATATATATATATATATATATAATATATATATATATATATATATATACTATATATTCTAGTGAAGAAGTCATGCTTTATACGCTTTCTAGTACACAATATCATTCCAGTCAGAAACCATTCTCCGGTGAGGGGATCTGAATCTGGTGACCGCGAAGAAAACATGTTCTATCGAAAAAAAAAAAAACATGTTTATATTAGGAGCGTTAATTTGAAATCCGTTCTTTCCGCTGCGCTCGTAATTGCGTACCTTGAACATGATCATGTCATAGTCATGTGATAAGTACTGACTAATGAATAAAAGAGCACATGCTTATCGTCCCATGGTGCATAGGTTCTGTTTCTAACCGTTGAGAAAATGGCCGTGTTGATCCAAAATCCGTCCAAAGAAGCTCAAAAAGTGTTATTCAGTTTCTTGCATTTGAAGGGTGTCGATCAGTGGACATTCATCGACGAATGCAGGCAGCATAAGGTAACACATGTGTGTCGAAGACAACAGTGACAGACTGGGCAGGAATATTTTGGAAAGGACGTCTGTTCACGACAGATCTTCGACGGTCGGGTCAAGCATATACTGTTGCAACAGAAAAAAAAAACCATCGCCAAAATTGAAGCAGCAGTTCAGATGAACCGTTGTCGAAGCATACGTTCGCTATCGAAAGAATTTGATGGGTCAATTGGGACAATTCAAAAGACCGTTCGTAAGTAACTGCAATAACGGAAGGTGTGTTCACAGTGGGTACCACAGATGTTGACCGACCACCAAAAAGAAGAACGCATGGGATGTTGATTGAACCACTTGCTGCGTTACAGAGTGGAGGGTAGTATAGTAGCAGGTGATGAATCATACTGTCACCACTTTGAGCCGAGCAGCAAAAGAGAGAGAATGCAATGGAAGCATGTTGGATCACCAAAAGCCACAAAATGCAAGTTACAGGTTTCCGCTGGTAAGGTTATGCTGAGCGCATTTTTGACCATGGAGGGCTATTGTTGGCAGACTTTAAAGAACCTGGTGTCAACATCAACTCTATCCACTACTTTCAAACGCTAGACAAGCTGCAAAAAGCCATCAAGAATAAACGACCCGGCATGCTTTCTCGCAATGTGATTTTGATGCACGATAATGCTCGTCCGCATGTTGGTAAGATTTTGCAGGAAGTATTAGCTTGGAAGAAGTGGGAAAATCCGCAACATCCAGCCTATAGTCCTGATTTGTCACCATGTGATTTTCATTTGCTCGGACCTCTAAAATAAAGCTCTCAAGGGGCAACTATTTCACACATATGCGGACGTAATGAACGCGGTAAACACTTGGTTCAGTGAGCAACCACAATCCTTTTTGCGGACGGCATTCGCCGCCTACCTAAGCAATGGGATGCTTGCCAGAATGCCTACGGTGACTTCTTCTGACCAACCCATAGTGCTTAATTCATTCAACATGAATGCATTGTTTACTTCTATCACACCTGTTAATGTTTTTCCATGCTTTTGTAATAAATCCACTGGAACGGGTTTCAAATGAACGACCCTTATAGTTGAAGCATGTTAGTCATACTTTATGAAATCATGAGCTGCACTGATAGTGTCATGAGCATATGACAGGGTTCGACGCATAGGCTGGTCACCTGCTAAGTGAGGGAAAGATTAGCCATCTATGTGTCCCTGAATTCTAGGCTACAACATGTGATGGCCTTATCACATCACAGACTCATGGCAAGAAATTGCTTTTAGGTGAAATCAAATAAAATATCTTATAAAAAATTTTAAAAAATCATGTTCCAGAAGAATAAACAACATTCTAGCAATCGTTGCTATTTACTTTGGCTGTCCAACGTATTGGCAACATCCGTCTCAGAAACCACATCTCCTTCCCTATGAATGGTCATCCCAGTGACTGTTACGATTGCTGTTTTGGCAAGTGTATGTTGTCTACTTCGCGGTTGTTTTTTCTGAACGATTCCGGTTGCTTACTAACTTAGGTCTCTGTTGTACCCGCGAGCCCAATACCAGAGTAGATCAATCTTGACTTCAAAGTGGTGGCCGAATAGATCGATATTCTCTGTCATCCAGCAGCTGTGTGGACTAATAGAGGACAACTCCTGTCTGGCTATTGTGCTCGACGCTGCGGAGGTGAGTCGACGTCTTTGGCTAAGAGGTAGCCAACGTATTTCATAATCCCGCATAGCGGGTTCGGAATCAATTGAAAACGATTTGAAAGCAAACCGCCTTGCGTTGATTTTTAACAATTGCATGAACGCCGGTATTTCAACAAGCAATGGCAAACTACCGAACGTAAAGTTGTCTAGAAAATCACAAACAGCAAAAAAAAAATAAATAATAATAATAATGAGTTGAGTGCGACGTCGTGTAAAAGACATGCAACTAATTTAAAATGCAACCGAAGCCGTGTCCAGAGGTGTGGTTATGGAATGCACTAGCAGACTCGTGGGGGAATTCCCGAGGTAATAAGGAGTGGGAAACTCCGGTAGGCCCTAGGCCATAGAAAGGATGAGATGGATTGAATATCATCATCAACATCAAGTGCCATGCCAGCTGGCGTAGGAGTTGAGGTCTCTCCATAGATCTTGGTCTTTGGTGTTCTGGACCAACTCTGCTGCTGATATTCCTCCATGCCACCGTCTCAGTCCATCTAGCATTTCTCTTGGTCGGACTCTGCCTCCTTTCCCCTCGATCTCTCCAGGCGTCACGATTTTCTCCAGTGCCTCTTCTCTTCGCATGACCATGGATAGCTTTTTCTTTCTTTCATTATTGTTGTATATAATGTTCTAGTTTCATTATCCTCTTTCAAGCAGTCGTCGTTAGTTACTCTAGCAGTCCAAGGAATTCGCAACATTCTTCTTAGGAACCACATGGATTGAAAATTACGGGAGGTTAATGGCTATTCTACAAGCATGGGAATTCTTGGACAGCTTATTTGTGACATTTTTAGGTTACGTATGAGGTCAATTTAAAAGGTGAAGGTAACAGATATTGTCTTTGGGGGCGTAAAGTGCTAGGCCTTCACATATTCTAGCCCATGATAAAATTAGTCGGGGTGCTCATTTTCTTCCTCGTCGACTTTTCTTACCAGATAATTTCAGGCAATTCCAGTGTGCGAGTGAACAGGCTTGTACACATGCTCCTTCCGCTTCTTTTGGTCGTATGCTGGAGTATTATAAGGCCTACATATATGGTGTAGGCTGAACGGGATCGAATGGAAAGTGCAGCAAAACAAACACAGACTCACATCTGGAGTGACTGATCTAGCGTGGTGTGAGGATTTAGCGAGGGTTTGGATGACACTCACGCGTAGAGGACAACGCAGGCGGACCCTCGGTTATACTGCCACAGGCGTTATCAGTAATGGAACTCAAGCTGAAGAAATACTGAAGAATGGAAAGGAGTGCATATCGGAATGTCCTAAATCTAATGATGTTGATTCTTGATGTCATATTTCATATTTCCCAGACAATACTTGACAATTCTGAAAATTGCATGGTACCCTTTTATATGAGGATGGATCGACCTAAGAAAAAGTACTGGTTGAACAAAATAATTCTGCATTTGCTGAGAATTGAACCTATCACACGTCTTGGTAGTCAAAAACACCAACAACTAAATTATAGCGGCCCCGAGATTACTGTTAATCTATGTTTTTCTGTTTAGCCAATTGACGTATACTCTTGACCTGTACATAGTCCAGATATATGTATTCACAAATGAAAATCAACACACGATCACATATCATTTCAAATAACGTGTGATAGGAAAGATATGAGAAGGGCAGAATGTTAGACGGGCCTTCATGCTCAATTCTTAACCCTTTTAAAATAAAGTTTGTTCCGTTGTTTGTTTGTTCGTTCGTTCGTTCGTTCGTTCAGATTGTTAAAAGTATAGCTAACGAATGATATAATAAAGACAATTATTCGTGAATTTCAGTAGCTTGAGGGACATTCTTTTAGGAATGTTTGGAAATATTGAATGGGCGTGAGCCATTGTCGTTGTATAAAGTAGTCGAGAAAATCTTAATCATATCCATGAATCACCGAAAAGCGAAAAGTACTATGAGCTTTATTAGAGCACGATTACAAGAAACAAAATGGACGTTGTGGCTAAAGCCTTCGTCAGCACAGAACAAACAAACAAAAACAGACGAACAAATACACGAAAGACACTACATGAAAATATTAAGGTTACTTATCTGTATCCTTGCTTAGCGGCTATCCGTGGATGGAATTAACCGGTTGTGTGGTTAACAGGGTTAACTGACTAAAGTCCAATAAAGCCAGAAGCTCGGAAATTGGCTAAGTGAATAGGTGAGGTGCGCCCATGAGAGCGAAAAGGAAAAATATGGATAGGTAGAGCACTGTAGCCGACTCTGTGGCAATGTCACGTATGCAGTTCGCAATTCCGCACGCCAAGCTCGAAACACTGCTGCGGGCGATTTGGATGCAGACCGCCCTGCTTTGGCCTTCATAAAATAGCACAAGCGCCGGTTGTTCAGAAAGCAATGAGAAGCAACTGAACGCAAACTACCCAGGAAGTCACAGAAGGCAAAGATAATGCTGGCGTTAACTACGACGTCCTGTGAAGGACATGCAACTAACATTTTAGTGAAATATACGACTGCTGGGATGGGAGGAGGTAGGGGCGTTAGGGACTTAAATAAAACTGTGTTGGACATTGAGGCCGTGAGGAGAGAGTGAACCCAACTGGAAGATGAGACGGTTTTCCAATGTCTTACGATCGCGTTCGTGAGATGTGCACGATTTTATCGCCGTGACCTGTATGTCGGCCACGCCACAGTGGTCAGAACTGTTGAAGTGTAGGGGTACCGGTTTCTGGGCACCACTGTTGATATCAGAGAGGTGTTGTCTAAATCTGTCCCGCCAGACGAAGACCATGTATTCCCGATATATCTCATGTCACAACGTTTGCAGATGTTCGCATAGATAACGTTGCGACTCGTGCATGAGAAACTCTCACGGATGTGAGAAAGTAGTCTTAGGGAAAGCCAGACTCTGGGTTTGAAGGACATGTGGACAGGTCTTACAACGAGATCGAAGACATGCCGCCGTGCCAGGAAGAGACTTGTGAGGTTGGGGTAGAGTGCTATGGACCAGCACATCTCTCAGGTTACGATCCCGCCTGTATGCCACCAGTGGGGCCTCTGAGAAGACATCGCGAGTGACCGGGTCTGCCTGGAGAATGGATAGATGCCTCATTAGAAAATTCTTGGCAGCATTCTATATATTCTTGTTTTTTTTTTTTGTTAACCGTATCCAGATTACTATTGTTCAGAAATTGCATTATGGCCCACTCTGAGAAAAAAATGTATTTGCGATTATTGAAAATATGTGCTGAGAAATAAGAGTTGTTGATAATACATATAAGAGTGTGATCTATTATGATAACAAGGTATTTTGAGACAAATACGAGACACTTATAGTAAAGTTCATGGGAACACTGAAGATATATCTAACATTCGCTAAATAAAGTTGCTGAGAAAACTGAACAAATGCCGGCCAGTCTGAGAATAAATAAGCTGGGAAAAGTGAATACACCTAGCCTGATCTCAGAATAAAGTAATCTAGAAAATGAACTAGCCAGCTCTCAGAATAAAGTTGCCGAAAAAAATGAACAGACGTAGACTGCTCTCAGAATAACATAGTCCAGACATATGAACTGACATAGCCCATTCTCAAAACAAAGTATTCGAGAAATATGAACAGACCTCGCGCGATCTTAAAATAAAGTTGTCGAAGAAAATTAACAGACGTAGTCCGGTCTCACAATAACATAATCGAGAATAATGAAAAGAACTACCCCGTTCTTAGAAAAAAAGTATTCGAGAAAAATGAACAGACATAGTTCGCTCTCAGAATAAAGTAGTCCAGAAAAAGAGACAGACCTAGCGCGCTCTCAAAATAAAGTAGTCGAGAAAGTTAACAGACCTAGACCGCTTTCAGAATAAAATAAAATAAAAATGAACAGACCTAGCCCGCTCTAAGAATAAAATAATCGGACTCAGAAACGGTTCAATGCGAGAATTTGATTATATCTCTTAAATCGCTGACTGAGCATATTCAGTCTCGGAGTTTGAATATCAAGTACACAAACCAATCGAATTGGGAAAATCTGATTATCTGTAAAACTCAATTATAGCGAGGCGTGGTTTGTAAATCCTTCACTTTCCTTAATCCTATTGGTTCTAACGTACTCCACTAGTGACAGAGTAGTGGATGCAACATGCTGAATTGGTTTCATGGTGAAGGTCAATAACTATGCTAGCAACAGAGGGGTCATTAGGTCAATTCTGGCTGGCTGTCTCGTTTTCACTAGGCGTAGAACTCAATATCCTGACTATCGTGTCTTCTACATTTAGTGATTTATCGTTGTCTTGTCTCCACGGCAACCTGAAGGGCCATAGTCCCCTCTGTGCTGGATATCTATTGCTGGCACGTAATATTACAATCTGAGTCAGTCAACACTGGTACTGTGAGGTATTTATTTCATTCTAATTTAGTCTTTCTTTCCTTTTTCTACAACAAACCATGCCTTTAAAAAAATTTCTTCACAACTTTCTCTTTTCTTTAAACCTCCTTTCTTTCTTCTTCACCACCTCCGGTATTTTCTCATCCACTCCCTGTTTTTCTACTACACTGCCGCTGCTCATTTATCATCTGCTCCTTCTTCCTCTGCCCTTTCTCCCCCTCCACTTCGATCTCCACCTCCTCCTTTATTTAATTCTCAACCCCCTCTTCTATTTAAAAGTTAGTTGAGTTGCTTTTAATTTATGTGATCTAAGACTGCTGTGTTAAACATTCTATGTCCTTATTCCTATCGGTCGTAGTATACTTCACTAGTGATAAAACAGAGGGTACACATGTAATCATGACAACGTATTCCAGCAGTCAGGTTGTCAATAAAGCGATCTAACAACATCAAAATTTTTCTTTTTGGAGGGATTTTAGGGCCCTCCTTTTAGCGATGTCAAAACTGAACTGTGACAATCGCTTGTGACTTAACTGATCGACTTTATGAAGATTATTGCCGGTGTATATGTCCAGGGCTATTGACTGACCGAGCCGGCTTCGTGGCTTAGAGGTTATGACTTTTCTCCGTAATCTCGTATACTCTCGTCGGTGACGTGATGACGGTGAGAATCAGCAGTGGTTCGAATCGCATCGGTAGCTTACGGGGTATGTGAGCCGGCCGCTCAGAAAGCAATGGCAAACTACTGAGCGTAATCTTGCTAAGAAATCAGCATACAGCTGAAAAGATGCTGGTGTTGACAGCGATGTCCTGTAGAGGATATGCAAAAAAAATAAAAAAAAAAAAAATAAAATAAAAAAAAATTGACTGACCGGTGGTTTGGACTCCATTGTGACCTGAGTCCGTCGGATGCTGAGAGGAAGAAAAGGTCACAGGCCGGCAAGCAACGTCTTAGTTCCCAAAGTCGTACTCGAGACTTAAGCAGAAGGTGGAAGAAGTGTACATCATAGAAGAGGGTGTATTTGTTAGCACGCGGGTGGCAAATGGACACATTCCAGCCCTTTGCCAAGGAAGAAGGGTTCATCATCTGACAGGGTGGGTTGCAAACCAAGTGAGTGGGCTGTGGGTGGTGGGGTGGATGACAGTGGTGATAACTGTGGCCGGAGGTTGTAAAAAAAAAAAGAATATAGGCTCAAGTATTCGAACACATGACCATCATGTTGGGAAGCACGCATACTAGTTACTGCGCCACCCGACTTCTCGACATACACATGCATTAAATATTATAGGATTAATTAATATCAGTGAAAACGGATCAGAGAGCCTCGGTTACGTAGTAGTTAGAGACTCGATAGCAGAATCTACGGTCGTGGGTACAAAGCGCAGCTGGGTGCTTCCGGATTTATCACAACATTGACCTGGGCTCTCAGTTAGAACTGACATCATTGCTCTCAGGACATTCCCATACGCGTTCCGTCCCCTCGTTCAACAGCCAGCGAAAAGTCATACCACTAATCGTTCCCACCGCTATCTGATTGAAAGTGACATTCCTCCCAGTTTTGAGATTCTTCCAGAACCCCTGCCGATACCCCACAATATCATTTTTTCCACATACGGATTCTCAATCTATTCCCGCAACTTCTTCACCTGGTCCCAGAGGCGCTGTACCACCTCTTCCTTATCCATAGGTAATCTACCAAGTGCATTCCCTGCCAGCCTATCAGTCTGTTTATTCCCCCCGCACTCCCGCATGGCCAGGGCAGAAAATCGTAGGCTTCCAAGTCGACACGGCCTACAGTGGGTACCAGGCATGTCTTTGGAAGTAAAGGCTATTGGTGCGATGCTGATCACATGAACCACCGAGTGCCGATTGGTCATGTGATACTGAGGCGCTATCCTCCGCTATTCATCGCTGGTCATCGCGAATGAACGGGTTTTATATTACAATTTCAGGCACGTTAGGATCATAGAGACAGACAGAACAGTTAGTTAGTTAGTTAGTTAGTTAGTTAGTTCGTCAAAAGATACTCCTCATATTGAACTATTAGTCCATAAATGCTCAGACCCTCTGCTCAGTATCTCTCTCAGTGTATAATGACACCAGTTCTGTGTTAGGTGACTATTCTTCTTTGGCTTCCCGCTGAGTGTGAGTGACTAGAATATGTGACAAACGGGCGCATCCAACAAATGCCTATATAAACATCGCTACACCGAAATCGCCGTCCTCACCGTCGTGATCATCATCGCAATAATCAACATCCTACATGTTAAACGCGACGTGACTGAATAACATGATTTCCGCTAGTCAGTTTCTACAGAAGAATGTATCTATTAATATATAGATATATCGTTATGCAATGGTTAAAGGCTGTCTATAATCGTTTCTTGCTGCCATCCTCTGTATATTTAGTATCATGTCTTACTGTCAGCATGTGTATCTTTAATATCATGCCTAACTTCCATCTTCTGTGTCTTTAGGATCATGTCTTACTGCCATCCGCTGTATCTTCAGTATCATGTCTTACTCCCACCCCCTTTATTTTTAGTATCATATCATGTTGCCGTCCCTTTATATCTTACTGTCATCTCGTGTATCTTGAGTATCATGTCTTACTTCCTCCTGTGTATCTTTAGTATCATGTCTTACTACCATCATATGTACCTTTAGTAGCATGTCATCTATCCTCTGTATCTTTAATACCATATCTTACTGTCATCTGCATCTTTAGCATCATGTCTCACTTCCACCCTCTGCATCTTTAGTAGCATGCAATCCACCCTCTGTATCTTTAATATTGTATATTACTGTCATCTGCATCTTTAGTATCTGATCCATGACTCTGGTAATCGTGTGAAATGGCGAAACATTACCGTCCAAGTTTAACGGCATGGCATATGATGATGATGATGACTTGGCCATTGCTTTCTCATGTGTAGAGCTTGCTGCCTAATCCCATTTTAAAGTAGCACGCTCTTGGGATTAGATCGAAGGCAATAACGTCCATTTCCGGTGTGTCGGAAATGATTGACATTATGGGGGACTGGACGCTGTGGACACACATGGCAAGCACAAGGGGACAGTAAAATCAATACACCATTCGCTGCTCAAGTACTCCATCTGACAGTCGATAGGAATAGTGACATGTCCGTGAGACCGACAAGTCAACGTACATAAGTTAAGTACATGACCCTATTGCAGGCCATCAGGTGAGCATATGGTGCTCTACCCAGTTTTATAGACCAAACACTGGTTGGGTGATGTGGTCGGTGTCACGACAGGCGCCTTTACTTCCCAACACAGTTACTGGTATCCACTCTAAGTGGGGTTTACCTGGGACCCTAGTCAATTTTAATAATTCGAATCCGTGTCAATGTGGATCACCATTACAGGGCCTGTTAATTGTTTTATATTTGTACTACTTTGAGTGTCAATTCTTTTCTTTTTTTTTGGGGGGGGGGGGGGGGGGGTGTAAATTCTGTTTGTGAGTGTAAATTCTGTTTCTTTTTTTTTTTTTGTGGGCGTAAATTCCGTTTTTTGCCGGCTCTGTAGCGATGGAGTTACGAATGCAATTCGTAATCCCGCACAGCAGATTCGAAACACAGCTGTGTGTGATTTGGCACAAACTGTCTTGCGTTGGTTCCTATACAATGGTATGAGTGCCGATCGTTCAGAAAGCAATGGCAAACTACTGAACGTAGACTTGCTCAGGAATCATAAACAGCCAAGAAATGCTGGAGTTGATCGCAAAGTCCTATAAGGAATATGCAACTAACTAAATTTCTGTTTGTGGATAGAATTACTAAATTTATAGTTATTGGCTATAACACTCAAAATATTTATTTTTGTTCTTTTCCGTTCATTTTGAAAAAGAAACGTTTATTTATGTTGCTTAGTGCAATTCTCACTTCACACCCCCCCACCCCCCTCAAAAAAAAAAGAAAGATAAAAAAAGAAAGAAAAAAAAAGCGATCAGGGCATAGTGGCTAGTGGTCTTGCCTGTCAAGGAAACAAAAAAAGGTTTTTTAAAGTTTAAATTTTTCCAAAAAAAAAACAAAAAAAAAAAATTATTTTTGGTTTGAACCCCGGGGAAAACCCGGGGGCCTTTAAATTGCAATAATTTTCTGCCCCCCCTTTTTTAGAAAAAAGAAAAAAAAAAGGGAAAA
>JACEFZ010026409.1:0-21045 GCA_014155875.1 Cepaea nemoralis
GAAACCATTACTACTGATGAAACCATTCCTGCTTGAAACCATTCACTACTGATGAAACCATTCACTACTGATGAAACCATTCACTACTGATGAAACCATTACTGCTGATGAAACCATTCACTGCTGATGAAACCTTCACTGTGATGAAACCATTCACTACTGATGAAACCATTCACTGCTGATGAAACCTTCACTGCTGATGAAACCTTCACTACTGATGAAACCTTCACTGCTGATGAAACCTTCACTCTGATGAAACCTTCACTCTGTGAAACCATTCACTACTGATGAAACCATTCACTCTGATGAAACCATTCCTACTGATGAAACCATTCACTACTGATGAAACCATTCACTGCTGATGAAACCATTCACTGCTGATGAAACCATTCACTGCTGATGAAACCATTCATGCTGATGAAACCATTCACTGCTGATGAAACCATTCACTCTGATGAAACCATTCACTGCTGATGAAACCATTCACTGCTGATGAAACCATTCACTACTGATGAAGCCCATTCACTACTGATGAAACCATTCACTACTGATGAAGCCATTCACTACTGATGAAACCATTCACTGCTGATGAAACCAATTCACTAGCTGATGAAACCAATTCACTACTGATGAAACCATTCACTACTGATGAAACCATTCACTGCTGATGAAACCATTCACTACTGATGAAACCATTCACTACTGATGAAACCATTCACTACTGATGAAACCATTCCACTACTGATGAAACCATTCACTAGCTGATGAAAACCATTCACTACTGATGAAACCATTCACTACTGATGAAACCATTCACTACTGATGAAGTACCATTCACTACTGATGAAACCATTCACTGCTGATGAACCCATTCACTACTGATGAAACCATTCACTAGCTGATGAAACCATTCACTGCTGATGAAGCCATTCACCTGCTTGATGAAACCATTCACTGACTGATGAAAGCCATTCACTGCTGATGAAACCATTCACTACTGATGAAGCCATTCACTACTGATGAAACCATTCACTGCTGATGAAACCATTCACTACTGATGAAACCATTCACTGCTGATGAAAGCCATTCACTGCTGATGAAGCCATTCACTGCTGATGAACCATTCACTGCTGATGAAACCATTCACTGCTGATGAAACCATTCACTGCTGATGAAGCCATTCACTACTGATGAAACCATTCACTGCTGATTGAAGCCCATTCACTGCTGATGAAAACCATTCACTGCTGATGAACCATTCACTGCTGATGAAAGCCATTCACTACTGATGAAACCATTCACTGCTGATGAAAGCCATTCACTACTGATGAAACCATTCACTGCTGATGAAACCATTCACTGCTGATGAACCATTCACTGCTGATGAAACCATTCACTACTTGATGAAGCCATTCACTACTGATGAAACCATTCACTGCTGATGAACCATTCACTGCTGATGAAGCCATTCACTACTGATGAAGCCATTCACTGCTGATGAAACCATTCACTGCTGATGAAACCATTCACATAGCTGATGAAAACCATTCACTGCTGATGAAACCATTCACTCCTGATGAAACCATTCACTGCTGATGAAACCATTCACGTAGCTGATGAAACCTTCACTGCTGATGAAACCATTCACTAGCCTGATGTGAAACCAGTTCACTAGCTGTATGAAACCACTTCACTAGCTGATGAAACCATTCCACTAGCTGATGCAAACCATTCACACTACTGATGAAAGCCATCACTACTGATGAAACCCGTCACTAGCTGATGAAACCATTCACTACTGATGAACACATCACTGACTGATGAAACCTATTCACTGCTGAGGAACCATTCACTGCTGATGAAACCATTCACCTGCTGATGAAAGCCATTCACTAGCTGTATGAAACCATTCACTGCTGCTGAACCATTTCACTGCTGATGGAAACCATTCCACTAGCTGATGACAAGCCATTCACTGCTGATGAAACCATTCACTAGCTGAATGAAACCAGTTCACTACTGATGAACCATTCACTACTGATGAAACCATTCACTACTGATGAAACCATTCACTACTGATGAACCCATTCACTACTTGAAAGCCATTCACATACTGATGAAACCATTCACATACTGATGAAACCATTCACCTGCTGATGAAACCATTCACTGCTGATGAAACCATTCACTGCTGATGAAACCATTCACTGCTGATGAAACCATTCACTACTGATGAAACCATTCACTGCTGATGAAGCCATTCACTACTGATGAAACCATTCACTGCTGATGAAGCCATTCACTGCTGATGAAGCCATTCACTACTGATGAAACCATTCACTACTGATGAAACCATTCACTGCTGATGAAACCATTCACTACTGATGAAACCATTCACTGCTGATGAAACCATTCACTGCTGATGAAACCATTCACTGCTGATGAAACCATTCACTGCTGATGAAACCATTCACTGCTGATGAAACCATTCACTACTGATGAAACCATTCACTGCTGATGAAACCATTCACTGCTGATGAAACCATTCACTGCTGATGAAACCATTCACTACTGATGAAACCATTCACTACTGATGAAACCATTCACTGCCATTGATGAAACCTTCACTCTGATGAAACCATTCCTACTGATGAAACCTTCACTGCTGATGAAACCATTCACTCTGATGAAACCATTCACTACTGATAAACCATTCACTCTGATGAAACCATTCACTTGAAAACCATTCACTGATAAACCTATGAAACCATTCACTCTGATGAAACCATTCACTGCTGATGAAACCATTCACTGCTGATGAAACCATTCACTACTGTGAAACCATTCACTGCTGATGAAACCATTCACTACTGAGAAACCATTCACTACTTGAAACCATTCACCTGATGAAACCATTCACTGCTGATGAAACCATTCACTCTGATGAAACCATTCACTGCTGATGAAACCATTCACTAGATGAAACACACTGCTGATGAAACATTCACTACTGATGAAACCTTCACTGCTGAGAAACCATTCACTTGATGAAACATTCACTACTGAAAACCATTCACTACTGATGAAACCATTCACTAATGAAACCATTCACTGACTGATGAAACCATTCACTACTGATGAAGACCATTCACTACTGATGAAACCATTCACTGACTGATGAACCATTCACTGCTGATGAAACCATTCACTGCTGATGAAACCATTCACTGCTGATGAAACCATTCACTGCTGATGAAACCATTCACTACTTGATGAAACCATTCACTACTGATGAAACCATTCACTGCTGATGAAGACCATTCACTACTGATGAAACCATTCACTAGCTGATGAAACCATTCACTGCTGATGAACCATTCACTACTGATGAAACCATTCACTGCTGATGAAACCATTCACTGCTGATGAAACCATTCACTGCTGATGAAACCATTCACTACTGATGAAACCATTCACTGCTGATGAAACCATTCACTACTGATGAAACCATTCACTACTGATGAAGACCATTCACTACTGATGAAACCATTCACTGCTGATGAAACCATTCACTACTGATGAAACCATTCACTGCTGATGAAACCATTCACTGCTGATGAAACCATTCACTGCTGATGAAACCATTCACTGCTGATGAAACCATTCACTACTGATGAAACCATTCACTGCTGATGAAACCATTCACTGCTGATGAAGCCATTCACTGCTGATGAAACCATTCACTGCTGATGAAACCATTCACTACTGATGAAACCATTCACTGCTGATGAAACCATTCACTGACTGATGAAACCATTCACTGCTGATGAAAACCATTCACTGCTGATGAAACCATTCACTGCTGATGAAACCATTCACTACTGATGAAACCATTCACTGCTGATGAAACCATTCACTACTGATGAAACCATTCACTGCTGATGAAACCATTCACTGCTGATGAAACCATTCACTACTGATGAAACCATTCACTGCTGATGAAACCATTCACTGCTGATGAAACCATTCACTACTGATGAAACCATTCACTGACTGATGAAACCATTCACTGCTGATGAAACCATTCACTACTGATGAAACCATTCACTACTGATGAAACCATTCACTGCTGATGAAACCATTCACTGCTGATGAAGCCATTCACTGCTGATGAAACCATTCACTGCTGATGAAACCATTCACTGCTGATGAAACCATTCACTGCTGATGAAGCCATTCACTGCTGATGAAACCATTCACTAGCTGATGAAGCCATTCACTACTGATGAAACCATTCACTGCTGATGAAACCATTCACTGCTGATGAAACCATTCACTGCTGATGAAACCATTCACTGCTGATGAAGCCATTCACTACTGATGAAACCATTCACTGCTGATGAAACCATTCACTGCTGATGAAACCATTCACTGCTGATGAAACCATTCACTGCTGATGAAACCATTCACTGCTGATGAAACCATTCACTGCTGATGAAGCCA
Organism: Cepaea nemoralis; assembly: GCA_014155875.1. Classification (NCBI taxonomy): domain Eukaryota; kingdom Metazoa; phylum Mollusca; class Gastropoda; order Stylommatophora; family Helicidae; genus Cepaea; species Cepaea nemoralis. The sequence goes on from JACEFZ010026409.1 coordinate 4,504, forward strand.
TTCACTGCTGATGAAACCATTCACTACTGATGAAACCATTCACTACTGATGAAACCATTCACTGCTGATGAAACCATTCACTGCTGATGAAACCATTCACTACTGATGAAACCATTCACTGCTGATGAAACCATTCACTGCTGATGAAACCATTCACTGCTGATGAAACCATTCACTGCTGATGAAACCATTCACTACTGATGAAACCATTCACTGCTGATGAAACCATTCACTGCTGATGAAACCATTCACTGCTGATGAAGCCATTCACTACTGATGAAACCATTCACTGCTGATGAAACCATTCACTGCTGATGAAACCATTCACTGCTGATGAAACCATTCACTGACTGATGAAAGCCATTCACTACTGATGAAACCATTCACTACTGATGAAGAACCATTCACTACTGATGAAACCATTCACTACTGATGAAACCATTCACTGCTGATGAAACCATTCACTGCTGATGAAACCATTCACTGCTGATGAAACCATTCACTACTGATGAAACCATTCACTACTGATGAAACCATTCACTGCTGATGAAACCATTCACTGCTGATGAAACCATTCACGTACTGATGAAACCCTTCACTACTGATGAAACCATTCACTACTGATGAAACCATTCACTACTGATGAAACCATTCACTACTGATGAAACCATTCACTACTGATGAAACCATTCACTACTGATGAAACCATTCACTACTGATGAAGCCATTCACTACTGATGAAACCATTCACTGCTGATGAAACCATTCACTCTGATGAACCATTCACTACTGATGAAACCATTACTACGATGAAACCATTCACTGTGAAAACATTCACTTGATGAAACCATTCACGATGAAACCATTCACTGATGAAACATTCACTCGTGAAAATTCACTACTGAGAAACATTCACTACTGAGAAACATTCACTCTTGAAACATTCACTCTGAGAAACCATTCACTGCTGATGAAACCATTCACTGCTGATGAAACCATTACTCTGATGAAACATTACTCTGATGAAACATTACTCTGATGAAACATTACTCTGATGAAACCATTCACTGATGAAACCACTCTGATGAAACCATTCACTACTGATGAAACATTCACTCTGATGAAACCATTCACTCGAGAAACCATTCACTGATGAAACCTTCACTGATGAAACATTCACTGCTGATAACCATTCACTCTGATGAAACCATTCACTACTGATGAAACCATTCACTCTGATGAAACCATTCACTGACTGATGAAACCATTCACTAGCTGATGAAACCATTCACTAGCTGATGAAAGCCATTCACTACTGATGAAACCATTCACTGCTGATGAAACCATTCACTAGCTGATGAAGCCATTCACTAGCTGATGAAACCATTCACTACTGATGAAGCCATTCACTAGCTGATGAAACCATTCACTACTGATGAACCATTCACTACTGATGAAACCATTCACTGCTGATGAAACCATTCACTACTGATGAAACCATTCACTACTGATGAAACCATTCACTACTGATGAAGCCATTCACTACTGATGAAACCATTCACTGCTGATGAAACCATTCACTACTGATGAAACCATTCACTAGCTGATGAAACCATTCACTGACTGATGAACCATTCACTACTGATGAAGCCATTCACTACTGATGAACCATTCACTGCTGATGAAACCATTCACTGCTGATGAAACCATTCACTACTGATGAAACCATTCACTGCTGATGAAACCATTCACTACTGATGAAACCATTCACTACTGATGAAGCCATTCACTGCTGATGAAACCATTCACTGCTGATGAAACCATTCACTGCTGATGAACCATTCACTACTGATTGAAGCCATTCACTGCTGATGAAACCATTCACTGCTGATGAAACCATTCACTGCTGATGAAACCATTCACTACTGATGAAACCATTCACTACTGATGAAACATTCATATACTGATGAAAAGCCATTCCACTGCTGATGAAACCATTCACTGCTGATGAAACCATTCACTGCTGATGAAACCATTCACTACTGATGAAACCATTCACTGCTGATGAAACTTCACGTGACTGATGAAAGCCATTCACTACTGATGAAACCATTCACTACTGATGAAACCAGTATCACTGCTGATGAAACCATTCACTGCTGATGAACCCATTCACTGCTGATTGAAACCATTCACTACTGATGAAACCATTCACTGCTGATGAAACCATTCACTACTGATGAAACCTTCACTACTGATGAAACCATTCACTGCTGATGAAACCATTCACTGCTGATGAAACCATTCACTACTGATGAAACCATTCACTGCTGATGAAACCATTCACTACTGATGAAACCATTCACTACTGATGAAACCATTCACTAGCTGATGAAACCATTCACTACTGATGAAACCATTCACTACTGATGAAACCATTCACTACTGATGAAACCATTCACTGCTGATGAAGACCATTCACTGCTGATGAAACCATTCACTACTGATGAAACCATTCACTGCTGATGAAAGCCATTCACTGCTGATGAAACCATTCACTGCTGATGAAACCATTCACTGCTGATGAAAGCCATTCACTACTGATGAAGCCATTCACTAGCTGATGAAACCATTCACTACTGATGAAAGCCATTCACTGCTGATGAAACCATTCACTGCTGATGAAAGCCATTCACTGCTGATGAAACCATTCACTGCTGATGAAACCATTCACTGCTGATGAAACCATTCACTACTGATGAAACCATTCACTGCTGATGAAACCATTCACTGCTGATGAAAGCCATTCACTGCTGATGAAACCATTCACTGCTGATGAAACCATTCACTGCTGATGAAACCATTCACTACTGATGAAACCATTCACTGCTGATGAAACCATTCCACTGCTGATGAACCATTCACTGCTGATGAAAGCCATTCACTACTGATGAAGCCATTCACTGCTGATGAAGCCATTCACTACTGATGAAACCATTCACTGCTGATGAAACCATTCACTGCTGATGAAACCATTCACTACTGATGAAACCATTCACTACTGATGAAACCATTCACTGCTGATGAAACCATTCACTACTGATGAAACCATTCACTGCTGATGAAGCCATTCACTACTGATGAAACCATTCACTACTGATGAAACCATTCACTACTGATGAAACCATTCACTGCTGATGAAACCATTCACTACTGATGAAACCATTCACTACTGATGAAACCATTCACTACTGATGAAACCATTCACTACTGATGAAACCATTCACTACTGATGAAACCATTCACTGCTGATGAAACCATTCACTACTGATGAAACCATTCACTACTGATGAAACCATTCACTACTGATGAAGCCATTCACTGCTGATTGAAGCCATTCACTGACTGATGAAACCATTCACTACTGATGAAACCATTCACTGCTGATGAAACCATTCACTGCTGATGAAGCCATTCACTACTGATGAAGCCATTCACTGCTGATTGAAACCATTCACTAGCTGATGAACCATTCACTGCTGATGAAACCATTCACTGCTGATGAAACCATTCACTAGCTGATGAAAACCATTCACTACTGATGAAACCATTCACTGCTGATGAAACCATTCACTGCTGATGAAACCATTCACTACTGATGAAACCATTCACTACTGATGAAACCATTCACTGCTGATGAAGCCATTCACTGCTGATGAAGCCATTCACTGCTGATGAAACCATTCACTGCTGATGAAACCATTCACTGCTGATGAAGCCATTCACTACTGATGAAACCATTCACTGCTGATGAAGCCATTCACTAGCTGATGAAACCATTCACTGCTGATGAAACCATTCACTGCTGATGAAACCATTCACTGCTGATGAAACCATTCACTGCTGATGAAGCCATTCACTACTGATGAAGCCATTCACTGCTGATGAAACCATTCACTGCTGATGAAACCATTCACTACTGATGAAACCATTCACTGCTGATGAAAGCCATTCACTGCTGATGAAACCATTCACTGCTGATGAAACCATTCACTGCTGATGAAACCATTCACTGCTGATGAAACCATTCACTACTGATGAAACCATTCACTGCTGATGAAGCCATTCACTGCTGATGAAACCATTCACTACTGATGAAGCCATTCACTACTGATGAAGCCATTCACTGCTGATGAAACCATTCACTGCTGATGAAACCATTCACTGCTGATGAAACCATTCACTACTGATGAAGCCATTCACTGCTGATGAAACCATTCACTGCTGATGAAACCATTCACTGCTGATGAAACCATTCACCTGTCTCTTATACACATCTTTCACTACTGATGAAACCATTCACTACTGATGAAACCATTCACTACTGATGAAACCATTCACTGCTGATGAAACCATTCACTAGCTGAATGAAAGCCATTCACTGCTGATGAAACCATTCACTGCTGATGAACCATTCCATGACTGATGAAACCATTCCTGCTGATGAAACCATTCACTACTGATGAAACCATTCACTACTGATGAAACCATTTCACTGCTGATGAAAACCATTCACTACTGATGAAAACCATTCACTACTGATGAAACCATTCACTGCTGATGAAACCATTCACTGCTGATGAAACCATTCACTACTGATGAAACCATTCACTGCTGATGAAGCCATTCACTACTGATGAAACCATTCACTACTGATGAAACCATTCACTGCTGATGAAACCATTCACTAGCTGATGAAACCATTCACTGCTGATGAAACCATTCACTGACTGATGAAGACCATTCACTGCTGATGAAGACCATTTCACTACTGATGAAGCCATTCACTGCTGATGAAACCATTCACTGCTGATGAAACCATTCACTGCTGATGAAGCCATTCACTGCTGATGAAACCATTCACTACTGATGAAGACCATTCACTACTGATGAAACCATTCACTGCTGATGAAACCATTCACTACTGATGAAACCATTCACTACTGATGAAACCATTCACTAGCTGATGAAACCATTCACTGCTGATGAAACCATTCACTACTGATGAAACCATTCACTACTGATGAACCATTCACTGCTGATGAAGCCATTCACTGCTGAGAACCATTCACTGCTGATGAAACCATTCACTACTGATGAAACCATTCACTACTGATGAAACCATTCACTACTGATGAAAGCCATTCACTACTGATGAAACCATTCACTGCTGATGAAACCATTCACTGCTGATGAAACCATTCACTGCTGATGAAGCCATTCACTACTGATGAAACCATTCACTGCTGATGAAACCATTCACTACTGATGAAACCATTCACTGCTGATGAAACCATTCCTAGCTGATGAAACCATTCACTGCTGATGAAACCATTCACTGCTGATGAAACCATTCACTACTGATGAACCATTCACTGCTGATGAAACCATTCACTGCTGATGAAACCATTCACGCGATGAAACCATTCACTGCTGATGAAACCATTCACTACTGATGAAACCATTCACTACTGATGAAACCATTCACTACTGATGAAACCATTCACTGCTGATGAAACCATTCACTGCTGATGAAACCATTCACTGCTTAAAAACATTCACTACTGAAACTTACTGGAAACTTACTGCAAAACCTTCACTGTGAAACCTTCACTGTGAAACTTCACTGAAAACCTTCTACTGATGAACATCCACTGCTGATGAAACCATTCACTCGATGAAACCATTCACTACTGATGAAACCATTCACTACGATGAAACCATTCACTCGATGAAACCATTCACTACTTGAAACCACTACTTCACTGATGAAACCATTCACTCTGATGAACCATTCACCTGATGAACCATTCACTCTGATGAAACCATTCACTGCTGATGACCATTCACTCTGATGAAACCATTCTCTGATGAAACATTCACTCTGATGACCATTCACTACTGATGAAACCATTCACTGCTGATGAAACCATTCACTACTGATGAAACCATTCACTGCTGATGAAACCATTCACTACTGATGAAACCATTCACTACTGATGAAACCATTCACTGCTGATGAAGCCATTCACTGCTGATGAAACCATTCACTACTGATGAAACCATTCACTGCTGATGAAACCATTCACTGCTGATGAAACCATTCACTGCTGATGAAACCATTCACTACTGATGAAGCCATTCACTGCTGATGAAACCATTCACTGCTGATGAACCATTCACTAGCTGATGAAACCATTCACTGCTGATGAAACCATTCACTGCTGATGAAGCCATTCACTACTGATGAAACCATTCACTGCTGATGAAGCCATTCACTGCTGATGAAACCATTCACTGCTGATGAAGCCATTCACTGCTGATGAAACCATTCACTACTGATGAAGCCATTCACTGCTGATGAAACCATTCACTGCTGATGAAACCATTCACTGACTGATGAAAGCCATTCACTACTGATGAAACCATTCACTACTGATGAAACCATTCACTCTGATGAAACCATTCACTCTGATGAAACCATTCACTCTGATGAACCATTCACTCTGATGAAACCATTCACTCTGATGACCATTCACTCTGATGAAACCATTCACTTGATGAAACCATTCACTCTGATGAACCATTCACTCTGATGAAACCATTCACTCTGATGAACCATTCACTCTGAGAAACCATTCACTCTGATGAAACCATTCACTCTGATGAAACCATCACTGCCTGTGAACCATTCACTCTGATGAACCATTCACTCTGATGACCATTCACTCTGATGACCTGATGAAACCATTACTGATGAAACCATTCACTCTGATGAAACCATTCACTCTGATGACCATTCACTCTGATGAAACCATTCACTCTGATGACCATTCACTCTGATGAAACCATTCACTCTGATGAAACCATTCACTCTGATGAAACCATTCACTCTGATGACCATTCACTCTGATGAAACCATTCATACTTATGATGACCATTCACTGCTGATGAAACCATTCACTACTGATGAAACCATTCACTACTGATGAAACCATTCACTAGCTGATGAAACCATTCACTGCTGATGAAAGCCATTCACTACTGATGAACCATTCACTGCTGATGAAGCCATTCACTACTGATGAAACCATTCACTGCTGATGAAGCCATTCACTACTGATGAAACCATTCACTACTGATGAAACCATTCACTACTGATGAAGCCATTCACTAGCTGATGAAACCATTCACTGCTGATGAAACCATTCACTGCTGATGAAGCCATTCACTACTGATGAAAGCCATTCACTACTGATGAAACCATTCACTGCTGATGAAACCATTCACTACTGATGAAACCATTCACTGCTGATGAAACCATTCACTGCTGATGAAAGCCATTCACTACTGATGAACCATTCACTGCTGATGAAACCATTCACTACTGATGAAACCATTCACTGCTGATGAAACCATTCACTACTGATGAAACCATTCACTGCTGAATGAAACCATTCACTGCTGATGAACCATTCACTACTGATGAAGCCATTCACTGCTGATGAAACCATTCACTGCTGATGAAACCATTCACTGCTGATGAAACCATCACTACTGATGAAACCATTCACTACTGATGAAACCATTCACTGCTGATGAAACCATTCACTACTGATGAAACCATCACTACTGATGAAACCATCACTGCTGATGAAACCATTCACTACTGATTGAAACCATTCACTGCTGATGAAAGCCATTCACTACTGATGAACCATTCACTGACTGATGAAACCATTCACTACTGATGAAGCCATTCACTACTGATGAAACCATTCACTGCTGATGAAACCATTCACTGCTGATGAAACCATTCACTGCTGATGAAACCATTCACTACTGATGAAACCATTCACTACTGATGAAGCCATTCACTGCTGATGAAACCATTCACTACTGATGAAACCATTCACTACTGATGAAACCATTCACTACTGATGAAACCATTCACTCTGATGAAACCATTCACGCTGATGAAAATCCATTCACTCTGATGAAACCATTCACTGCTGGAACCATTCACTCTGAAACCATTCACACTGATGAAACCATTCCTACTGATGAACCATTCACTCTGATGAAACCATTCACTATGATGAAACCATTCACTCTGAAAACCATCACTCTGATGAAACCATTCACTCTGATGAAACCATTCACTACTGATGAAACCATTCACACTGATGAAACCATTCACTCTGATGACCATTCACTCTGATGAAACCATTCACTCTGATGACCATTCACTCTGATGAACCATTCACTCTGATGAAACCATTCACTCTGATGAAACCATTCACTCTGATGACCATTCACTCTGATGAAACCATTCACTCTGATGAACCATTCACTGCTGATGACCATTCACTCTGATGAACCATTCACTCTGATGAACCATTCACTCTGAAAACCATTCACTCTGATGAAACCATTCCTTGATGAAACCATTCACTCTGATGAAACCATTCACTCTGATGACCATTCACTCTGAGACCATTCACTTGATGAACCATTCACTCTGATGCCATTCACTCTGATGACCATTCACCTGATGACCATTCACTCTGATGAAACATTCACTCTGATGAACCATTCACTCTGATGAACCATTCACTCTGATGAACCATTCACTCTGATGAAAATTCACTCTGATGAAACCATTCACTACTGATGAAACCATTCACTCTGATGAACCATTCACTCTGATGACCATTCACTACTGATGAAACCATTCACTCTGATGAACCATTCACTACTGATGAAACCATTCACCTGATGAAACCATTCACTCTGATGAAATTCACTCTGATGACCATTCACTCTGATGAACCATTCACTCTGATGAAACCATTCACTCTGATGAACCATTCACTCTGATGAAACCATTCACTCTGATGAACCATTCACTTGATGAAACCATTCACTACTGATGAAACCATTCACTGCTGATGAACCATTCACTACTGATGAAACCATTCACTCTGATGAAGCCATTCACTACTGATGAAACCATTCACTGCTGATGAAGCCATTCACTACTGATGAAACCATTCACTACTGATGAAGCCATTCACTACTGATGAAACCATTCACTACTGATGAAACCATTCACTGCTGATGAAACCATTCACTGCTGATGAAGCCATTCACTACTGATGAAAGCCATTCACTACTGATGAAACCATTCACTGCTGATGAAACCATTCACTACTGATGAAACCATTCACTGCTGATGAAACCATTCACTACTGATGAAACCATTCACTACTGATGAAACCATTCACTGCTGATGAAACCATTCACTACTGATGAAGCCATTCACTACTGATGAAACCATTCACTACTGATGAAACCATTCACTACTGATGAAACCATTCACTGCTGATGAAAGCCATTCACTGCTGATGAAACCATTCACTACTGATGAAACCATTCACTACTGATGAAGCCATTCACTGCTGATGAAACCATTCACTACTGATGAAACCATTCACTACTGATGAAACCATTCACTACTGATGAAACCATTCACTGCTGATGAAACCATTCACTACTGATGAAACCATTCACTAGCTGATGAAAGCCATTCACTGACTGATGAAACCATTCACTGCTGATGAAACCATTCACTGCTGATGAAACCATTCACTACTGATGAAGCCATTCACTGCTGATGAAGCCATTCACTACTGATGAAACCATTCACTACTGATGAAACCATTCACTACTGATGAAACCATTCACTGCTGATGAAACCATTCACTACTGATGAAACCATTCACTGCTGATGAAACCATTCACTGCTGATGAAACCATTCACTGCTGATGAAGCCATTCACTACTGATGAAACCATTCACTGCTGATGAAACCATTCACTGCTGATGAAGCCATTCACTACTGATGAAACCATTCACTGCTGATGAAACCATTCACTACTGATGAAGCCATTCACTACTGATGAAACCATTCACTACTGATGAAACCATTCACTGCTGATGAAGCCATTCACTACTGATGAAGCCATTCACTACTGATGAAACCATTCACTACTGATGAAGCCATTCACTACTGATGAAACCATTCACTACTGATGAAGCCATTCACTAGCTGATGAAACCATTCACTGCTGATGAAACCATTCACTACTGATGAAACCATTCACTGCTGATGAAACCATTCACTGCTGATGAAACCATTCACTACTGATGAAACCATTCACTGCTGATGAAACCATTCACTGCTGATGAAACCATTCACTACTGATGAAACCATTCACTACTGATGAAGCCATTCACTACTGATGAAACCATTCACTACTGATGAAGCCATTCACTACTGATGAAACCATTCACTACTGATGAAGCCATTCACTACTGATGAAACCATTCACTACTGATTGAAAAAAACCATTCACTAGCTGATGAAACCATTCACTACTGATGAAGACCATTCACTACTGATGAAACCATTCACTACTGATGAAGCCATTCACTACTGATGAAACCATTCACTACTGATGAAGCCATTCACTACTGATGAAGCCATTCACTACTGATGAAGCCATTCACTACTGATGAAACCATTCACTACTGATGAAGCCATTCACTAGCTGATGAAGCCATTCACTACTGATGAAAGCCATTCACTGCTGATGAAGCCATTTCACTGCTGATGAAACCATTCACTGCTGATGAAGCCATTCACTAGCTGATGAAGCCATTCACTACTGATGAACGCCATTCACTACTGATGAAACCATTCACTACTGATGAAGCCATTCACTACTGATGAAAGCCATTCACTACTGATGAACCATTCACTACTGATGAAACCATTCACTACTGATGAAACCATTCACTACTGATGAAGCCATTCACTACTGATGAAGCCATTCACTACTGATGAAACCATTCACTACTGATGAAGCCATTCACTACTGATGAAACCATTCACTACTGATGAAAGCCATTCACTACTGATGAAGCCATTCACTGCTGATGAAGCCATTCACTGCTGATGAAGCCATTCACTACTGATGAACCATTCACTGCTGATGAAACCATTCACTGCTGATGAAACCATTCACTGCTGATGAAACCATTCACTCTGATGAAACCATTCACTACTGATGAAACCATTCACTCTGATGAAACCATTCACTGCTGATGAAACCATTCACTGCTGATGAACCATTCACTCTGATGAAACCATTCACTCTGATGAAACCATTCACTCTGATGAAACCATTCACTGCTGATGAAACCATTCACTACTGATGAAACCATTCACTCTGATGAAACCATTCACTGCTGATGAAACCATTCACTGCTGATGAAACCATTCACTGCTGATGAAACCATTCAGCTGATGAAACCATTCACTGCTGATGAAACCATTCACTACTGATGAAACCATTCACTGCTGATGAAACCATTCACTGCTGATGAAACCATTCACTACTGATGAAACCATTCACTGCTGATGAAACCATTCTACTGATGAAACCATTCACTGCTGAAAACCATTCACTACTGATGAAACCATTCACTACTGATGAAACCATTCACTACTGATGAAGCCATTCACTACTGATGAAACCATTCACTGCTGATGAAGCCATTCACTGCTGATGAAACCATTCACTGCTGATGAAACCATTCACTGCTGATGAAGCCATTCACTACTGATGAAACCATTCACTACTGATGAAACCATTCACTACTGATGAAACCATTCACTGCTGATGAAACCATTCACTGCTGATGAAACCATTCACTGCTGATGAAGCCATTCACTGCTGATGAAACCATTCACTGCTGATGAAACCATTCACTACTGATGAAACCATTCACTGCTGATGAAACCATTCACTACTGATGAAGCCATTCACTGCTGATGAAACCATTCACTACTGATGAAAACCATTCACTACTGATGAAACCATTCACTACTGATGAAACCATTCACTGCTTGATGAAGCCATTCACTACTGATGAAAACCATTCACTACTGATGAAACATTCACTACTGATGAAGCCATTCACTCTGATGAAACCATTCACTACTGATGAAACCATTCACTGCTGATGAACCATTCACTACTGATGAACCATTCACTGCTGATGAAACCATTCACTGCTGATGAAACCATTCACTGCTGATGAAGCCATTCCACTGCTGATGAAACCATTCACTACTGATGAAAGCCATTCACTGCCTGATGAAAACCATTCACTAGCTGATGAAACCATTCACTAGCTGATGAAACCATTCACTACTGATGAAGCCATTCACTACTGATGAAGACCATTCACTGACTGATGAAACCATTCACTACTGATGAAACCATTCACTACTGATGAACCATTCACTACTGATGAAACCATTCACTACTGATGAAACCATTCACTACTGATGAAACCATTCACTGCTGATGAAGCCATTCACTACTGATGAAACCATTCACTACTGATGACGCATTCACTACTGATGAAGCCATTCACTACTGATGAAACCATTCACTGCTGATGAAACCATTCACTACTGATGAACCATTCACTACTGATGAAACCATTCACTGCTGATGAACCATTCACTACTGATGAAAGCCATTCACTGCTGATGAAACCATTCACTACTGATGAAACCATTCACTACTGATGAAACCATTCACTGCTGATGAAACCATTCACTACTGATGAAACCATTCACTACTGATGAAACCATTCACTACTGATGAAACCATTCACTACTGATGAAACCATTCACTACTGATGAAACCATTCACTGCTGATGAAACCATTCACTGCTGATGAAACCATTCACTGCTGATGAAACCATTCACTACTGATGAAACCATTCACTGCTGATGAAACCATTCACTGCTGATGAAACCATTCACTGCTGATGAAACCATTCACTACTGATGAAACCATTCACTGCTGATGAAACCATTCACTGCTGATGAAACCATTCACTGCTGATGAAACCATTCACTACTGATGAAACCATTCACTGCTGATGAAACCATTCACTGCTGATGAAACCATTCACTACTGATGAAGCCATTCACTGCTGATGAAACCATTCACTGCTGATGAAACCATTCACTACTGATGAAACCATTCACTACTGATGAAACCATTCACTGCTGATGAAACCATTCACTACTGATGAAACCATTCACTGCTGATGAAACCATTCCTGCTGATGAAGCCATTCACTACTGATGAAACCATTCACTACTGATGAACCATTCACTGCTGATGAAACCATTCACTACTGATGAAACCATTCACTACTGATGAAAGCCATTCACTACTGATGAAACATTCACTACTGATGAAACCATTCACTGCTGATGAAACCATTCACTACTGATGAAACCATTCACTACTGATGAAACCATTCACTACTGATGAAACCATTCACTACTGATGAAACCATTCACTACTGATGAAACCATTCACTACTGATGAAGCCATTCACTACTGATGAAACCATTCACTACTGATGAAACCATTCACTACTGATGAAACCATTCACTACTGATGAAACCATTCACTACTGATGAAACCATTCACTACTGATGAAACCATTCACTACTGATGAAACCATTCACTACTGATGAAACCATTCACTGCTGATGAAACCATTCACTGCTGATGAAACCATTCACTACTGATGAAACCATTCACTACTGATGAAACCATTCACTACTGATGAAACCATTCACTACTGATGAAGCCATTCACTACTGATGAAACCATTCACTGCTGATGAAACCATTCACTACTGATGAAACCATTCACTACTGATGAAACCATTCACTACTGATGAAGCCATTCACTGCTGATGAAACCATTCACTACTGATGAAACCATTCACTACTGATGAAACCATTCACTGCTGATGAAACCATTCACTACTGATGAAGCCATTCACTACTGATGAAACCATTCACTGCTGATGAAACCATTCACTACTGATGAAACCATTCACTGCTGATGAAACCATTCACTACTGATGAAACCATTCACTACTGATGAAACCATTCACTACTGATGAAACCATTCACTGCTGATGAAGCCATTCACTACTGATGAAACCATTCACTACTGATGAAGCCATTCACTGCTGATGAAACCATTCACTACTGATGAAACCATTCACTACTGATGAAACCATTCACCTGCTGATGAAACCATTCACTACTGATGAAACCATTCACTGCTGATGAAACCATTCACTACTGATGAAGCCATTCACTACTGATGAAACCATTCACTACTGATGAAACCATTCACTACTGATGAAACCATTCACTACTGATGAAACCATTCACTACTGATGAAACCATTCACTACTGATGAAACCATTCACTGCTGATGAAACCATTCACTACTGATGAAACCATTCACTGCTGATGAAACCATTCACTACTGATGAAACCATTCACTACTGATGAAACCATTCACTACTGATGAAAGCCATTCACTACTGATGAACCATTCACTACTGATGAAACCATTCACTACTGATGAAACCATTCACTACTGATGAAACCATTCACTACTGATGAAGCCATTCACTACTGATGAAACCATTCACTGCTGATGAAGCCATTCACTGCTGATGAAACCATTCACTACTGATGAAACCATTCACTACTGATGAAGCCATTCACTGCTGATGAAACCATTCACTACTGATGAAGCCATTCACTACTGATGAAACCATTCACTGCTGATGAAGCCATTCACTACTGATGAAGCCATTCACTGCTGATGAAGCCATTCACTGCTGATGAAACCATTCACTACTGATGAAGCCATTCACTGCTGATGAAACCATTCACTGCTGATGAAGCCATTCACTACTGATGAAACCATTCACTACTGATGAAACCATTCACTGCTGATGAAACCATTCACTGCTGATGAAGCCATTCACTGCTGATGAAACCATTCACTGCTGATGAAACCATTCACTACTGATGAAACCATTCACTGCTGATGAAGCCATTCACTACTGATGAAAACCATTTCACTGCTGATGAAGCCATTCACTACTGATGAAACCATTCACTACTGATGAAACCATTCACTGCTGATGAAACCATTCACTACTGATGAACACATATCACTACTGATGAAGCCATTCACTACTGATGAAACCATTCACTACTGATGAAAACCATTCACTACTGATGAACCATTCACTACTGATGAAAACATTCACTGCTGATGAGCATTCATACTGATGAAACCATTCACTACTGATGAAACCATTCACTACTGATGAAACCATTCACTACTGATGAACCATTCACTGCTGTGAAACCATTCACTTACTGATGAAACCATTCACTGCTGATGAACCAGTCACTGCTGATGAAGCCAGTCACTACTGATGAAGCCATTCACTACTGATGAAGCCATTCACTACTGATGAACCATTCACTATGATGAAGCCATTCACTGCTGATGAAACCATTCACTACTGATGAAACCATTCACTACTGATGAAACCATTCACTGCTGAGAAACAATTCACTGCCTGATGAAACCATTCACTACTGATGAAACCATTCACTACTGATGAAACCATTCACTACTGATGAAAGCCATTCACTGCTGATGAAACCATTCACTACTGATGAAACCATTCACTACTGATGAAACCATTCACTACTGATGAAACCATTCACTGCTGATGAAACCATTCACTACTGATGAAACCATTCACTACTGATGAAACCATTCACTACTGATGAAACCATTCACTACTGATGAAACCATTCACTACTGATGAAACCATTCACTACTGATGAAGCCATTCACTGCTGATGAAACCATTCACTACTGATGAAACCATTCACTACTGATGAAACCATTCACCCGGAAAAATTTGAAACCATTCACTACTGATGAAACCATTCACTACTGATGAAACCATTCACTACTGATGAAGCCATTCACTGCTGATGAAACCATTCACTACTGATGAAACCATTCACTCTGATGAACCATTCACTACTGATGAACCATCACTACTGAGAAGCCATTCACTATGATGAACCATTCACTGCTGATGAAACCATTCACTGCTGAAACCATTCACTAGATGAACCATTCACTACTGATGAAACCATTCACTCTGATGAACCATTCCTCTGATGAAACCATTCACTCTGATGAAACCATTCACTGCTGATGAACATTCACTGCTGATGAACCATTCACTGCTGATGAACCATTCACTCTGATGAAACATTCACTCTGATGAAACCATTCACTGCTGATGAACCATTCACTCTGATGAACCATTCACTGCTGATGAACCATTCCTGCTGATGAACCATTCACTCTGATGAACCATTCACTGCTGATGAACCATTCACTCGATGAAACTTCACTCTGATGAACCATTCACTGCTGATGAAAGCCATTCACTAGCTGATGAAAGCCATTCACTGC
>JACEFZ010026410.1:0-15483 GCA_014155875.1 Cepaea nemoralis
GATGGCAATATTGTTGATAGTGATTTTGATGAGGTGATTGTGATAATGATTTTTATGCCTATGATGCTGTTTATGATGATGATAATGACGACAGAGGAGAATCGGTATAACAAGTTAGCAAATATAGTTTGCTAATATACTTGAGCGGACCTGCTCGCCCATGTAATATTACTTCACTGCCGCTACGCCGACGCGTTGTTGTAATGGTTATGATGTTATGCTGACAATGGCATGTGCCACGTTGGACGAGGATTACATTTCTGGGCTCATCGTTCGCTAACAGAGTGGAAGACTATCAGCCGTTTCCTAAGTGCACAGTGGGCTGAAAAATGTGAAGGTCCTAAACCTCGCATACCTGCATCGGGTTCCAGCAAAGGAACTTCCTTAGTTATTTCATACAAGGCCACACGGCTTTAGTTTCCTCGACATTCCAGGAACACAAGAAGTAAAGAATAGAGTACCTGGCCAACATAGTTAGTTAGTTAGTTAGTTAGTTAGTTACTTAGTTAGTTAGTTAGTTAGTTAGTCGACAGATTCATCCTCATTGCACATCGAACCATTCAGTCCATAAGTGGTCGAATCCTCTCCTCAGCAAATCCCGCAGCGTGTAGCGGCTCACGACGCCAGTTCTGTGTTGGTTTATCAGTCTGTTTTGGCTTCCTGCGTAGTGTTCTTGTTTGGCCACACCTCTTTTAATTTGCTGTTCTCGCAGTTCTGGCTATGGTTGTAGATTCACAGTCAACCTGGCCAACATAGCAAATAGGCAGGCGTTCCGGATGAGGCCTTGCAGAGCTGATTGTCCCGGGACACGTTTGGTAGTGCATTCCCCATGTCTGGATTTGTAGGACCCGGTTTCCTCGCCCAGTAACTGAGTTGAGTGTTTGGTGCGACATTGTGAGCTGTGAGCTTTTTCGAAACATTGTTTGTATCCTCGGTGGCTGTGATGTGAAATGCAGATTCAGAAAATGGAGGGCGGCTAGTTGGTGGCATACCGGATGATGCCTTTTGCGATGATGCTTGAGAGATACTTGATGGTGTTCGGACGATTGTCTTTCTTCGACAATGAAGAGAATAATCAAGTATGGATGGCTTGTAGTCGGTGCTCTGGCCATTTGGTGACATTGATGAGCATTTCGTGTGTCTGTTTTATGTTGTTGTTGCTGGCACAGGAACGGAGCATTTATGGAACATTCCGTTACTATGAAGCTGGAACAGTACTACAACTACTACAGCTACTACTACAACAGCAACAGCAGCAACAACAACAACACCAACATCCACTACTACTACTACTACTACTACTACTACTACTACTACTACTACTACTCCTACTACTACTACTACTACTACTACTACTACTACTACTACTACTACTACTACAGCTGCTACTACAATTACTACTACTATTACTACTTACTATCACTACTACTTCAGCCACTTACTATTACTACTACTACTTACTACTACTACTACTACTACTACTACTACTACTACTACTACTACTACTACTACTACTACTACTTCTACTACTACTACTACTACTACTTACTACTACTACTACTACAGCTACTACTACAACAGCAACAGCAGCAACAACAACAACAACAACATCCACTACTACTACTACTACTACTACTACTACAACTACTACTACTACTACTACTACTACTACTACTACTACTACTACTACGACTTACTACTACTAACGACAATTACTACTATTACTTACTACTACTACCATTACTATTAATTCTTACTATTACTACTACTTCTACTACTGCTACTACTACTACTACTACTACTACTACTACTACTACTACTACTACAGATATTACTGAAGACAATCTAAACCACCAATTCATGTTCAGTTAAGTTGGCTGGAGAGGAGGACATTTTGTGTCTGATCACATGCATCCCTAGCCTAGCGTTGACCCGACCTGGTGACATGCGTATTGGGAATAGCCATGTGATGTGGAAGGTTCTGGATACCGCCGTCCAATATGTATGAATAATGCATGCCTTAGTTATCAAAGGCGGCTTCCGTCATGGGATTATATGCAATATCTTTAGTGAAGGACAGCCTTGCAGAGACATGGTTGCCTTTGCCTGAAGGCTTGGTAAGAAAGCAAAGGAGCAAGAAGAAGGAGGAGGAGGATGGGAGAAGAAGAAAAAATAAACAGAAGAAAACTACGACGTAGAAGAAGGAGGAGGAGGAGAAGAATGTAGAATGAAATAAGAAGAGGAAGACGAAGAACTTCAAGAAGAAGAACTAGAAGAAGAAAGAAAGAAAGAAAGAAAGGA
This sequence comes from Cepaea nemoralis, assembly GCA_014155875.1. NCBI lineage: Eukaryota > Metazoa > Mollusca > Gastropoda > Stylommatophora > Helicidae > Cepaea > Cepaea nemoralis. The sequence continues at coordinate 2,302 of JACEFZ010026410.1, forward strand.
AGAAAAGACAGAAAGAAAGAAAGAAAGAAAGAAAGAAAGAAAGAAAGAAAGAAAGAGAACAACAACGACAATAACAATACCTACAGAAAGACGCAGAACAAGGAGCAGAAAATTAAGTTATTCAAATTGCCACAAGCATTACCAGCAACTGAATTCCCTTGTTTGACCTTATTCCCTCTTCAGACGGTCATAAATCACGTAGAAAAACAAACAGCCGTCCCCCAAGTCCTAAAGTTGATGAAAACATTTATAATCTAACCAAAGTGATTTGATATTTTCCAGAAAACGATTGATCTGACTTTCATAAGTTACAGAATTTATACTCAGAAATGTAATCTAAAACAAGTGTTGTCCTCATCATTGAAAGATGCTCTGAATATCGTCAGCTAGTTTTCATCTGATTCTTAATCTGATTTCATTGGGGGAAGAGTTTTTTTTATACATGTTTTTCGCTATTACAATTTCTTATCCTGGGAAATAGTTACAGACTAGTACCTTGTTTCATACGTAGTGACGTTTTTGAGTTGGTTCCTCTACAAACGTCTGACTTTGTGTTTTTGAGTTGGTTCCTCTACAAACGTCTGACTTTGTGTTTTTGAGTTGGTTCCTCTACAAACTTCTGACTTTGTGTTTTTGAGTTGGTTCCTCTACAAACGTCTGACTTTGTGTTTTTGAGTTGGTTCCTCTACAAACGTCTGACTTTGTGTTTTTGAGGTGGTTCCTCTACAAACGTCTGACTTTGTGTTTTTGAGTGGTTCCTCTACAAACGTCTGACTTTGTGTTTTGAGTTGGTTCCTCTACAAACGTCTGACTTTGTGTTTTTGAGTTGGTTCCTCTACAAACGTCTGACTTTGTGTTTTTGATGGAATCGACCAATGATCGTCTTTTGTGCCACATTATCCTGCGATACACTATTGTTTCAGTCTATTAAATAAACGAGCATTTCCTCCCGCTGTCAAACCATTCAAAATTGTTTCCTTATGTCAAACCAGCCAAGCATTGTCTACATCTGTCAATTAAACCAGCATTTTCTCCCACTGTCAAACGACACATTATTGTCTCCGTTATGTCAAACTATCCATCATTTTCTCCCGCTGTCAAACCATCCAGTATTGTCTCCGTTCTGTCAAGCTATTCAGCATTGTCTTACTGTATGAGCAATTGAGTTGATTTGTGTCAAGAACCGACATAAGTGCACTTGGGCATTTTAAATAAACGTCAGTCCCCTCTCCAACAGCCAGCGGGGGGAGTTCCAAAAATAATGGCCCGTTTCATCTGATTTAAATTTCCCTCTTGATTTACCTTTGAGTGACAACTGTCTACCAGATCCTCTGACAACCCCATGCTGGCACATTCTTCCTAGACCTTGATAGTCTAAATGTTCTTCTGCATTATTCACATGCTCCCAGAGGACCTTTATCACATCTGCTTTATCATGCATCAAATCACTCCTCAATGATGCAGCACCAGCCGCTTGTTCATTGGCAACCGAACCAGAGTGTCCCGGAGACAAGATGGCGGTGTCATATGCCATTCTCTCATTTACTAAACATTGGCCAATAGCCTTTGCTTTGAGTCCCCATTCTCGCCGCGTTGGTGACTCATGGAATAAGTGAGCTGGCCGCTCAGAACGCAATGGCAAACTACTGAGCGTAATCTTGCCAAGAAATCAACGACAGCGGTAAAATGTTGGTGTTGACAGCGATGTTCTGTAAAGGATATGCGAAAAACAAAAATGACTCCCCGGTCAATGTTTTTCCTCTTAACACAGAGCCATCGGTATAAATAATCACATCAGTGGAACGAGAGTAGTCCTGATTAATTTCTGAATTTCTTCTTCCATAGCACCTGCTGGCTATGCCCTACACTCACGGCGCAATATGCATTTCTATTTAGCACTCTGACCCACTCCTTGCCTTTGCCAATCTTCTAAAGTGGACACACTTCCCTGATGGTATCTTCTGCCTGAACCATCCAAGATCCGCCTTTTAACAGCATGTGACCCTTGACCGCATCCAGGGAATCATGCAGGAGTTGTTCCTTGTCGGCAGCTACGTTGAGCTATGAGCGTGCCTGCGACACCTTGAGTGAAAGCACCAGGATGTATGCTACACACACTATTCAGACGTCCGATCTTCAGCCCAGACAGACTCACCATTATGGCTCCATTCTGTATGAGCTCTAGTTTCACTAGCTGACTCTTGGAGACAGCAAGCATTTCTATCCACACTCTACCACCGAGATGACCAAGTGCTGAAAAAGTGTGAATAGCATATCTGTTCCATGTCCCTAGCTGCCATACTCTTCAGTGCACTGAGCACCTTTTGACACTTTGCAATTACCACTTCAATATAATCCTTAAAGGACAGGCTTCTGTCAAAAGTGATTCCCAGGGGCTTCAGTGAGCTTTCTCTATTCATATTTCTACCATTTATTGCGAAACATGGCAGGTTAGCTTTAACAATCCAATTGTCCAGAGAGCACCACAAGACAGGTGCCTTTTCTGGGTCAATGACAGCATTCATCTCCGTGCACCAATCCATCACCTTATCCATTGTCACGTGCATCTCTTGAGCTGTTTGATTTCCACCTCCCCGACCCTGAATGCAATCACTACGTCAAACAATGCATTGTCTCCCCCTATCAAACAATTGAACCCCCCCCCCCCCCCCCTACATCCCCCACCCAGCACCCTCGGTATTGTCGGTTGTCCTAGCATTCTCCAGATCTTCTCGTCTCGTAAGATGTAATAATGTGGTGATCAAATGTCTGTGTGAACTAGCATATGTCAGTGGTGATGTGAATGATCACCTGTCTTTGTGAATTAAAATGTGGCAATGCTAATGTACGTCCGTATGTTGTCAAGGCCTAGAAGGGAAGCTGGGGATTGTAGCATTGGCAATTATCGTGCATGTGGTGAGCGACTGCTGAACAGGGTTGCTGTTAAAATGGCTATCTCATCCTGTAGAAATTCTTACCTGCAAACACAAACCAACTATGAACAGCCCTACAAAGTGGATGATAGAGTTTTTTGAGGGTCGTTGGACTTATTAGGAGATGAAAGAAAGAAAGAAAGAAAGAAAGAAAGAAAGAAAGAAAGAAAGAAAGAAAGAAGGCGAAGACGAATAATAATAATAATAATAAGAAGAAGAAGAAGAAGAAGAAGAAGAAGAAGAAGAAGAAGAAGAAGAAGAAGAAGAAGAAGAAGAAGAAGAAGAAGAAGAAGAAGAACAACAACAACAACAACAACAACAACAACAACAACACGAAACAAAAAGAATAAACTGTAAATGAGAATGAAGACAAAGATGATGAAAACGAGTGAGAACAACCAGAAACAGGTTTTCTGACTTGAGAGTCCAGCACGCTAACAACATGACATCCCACTACTCATATCAATATCAAACAAGAGCAACTCACACAACGCACACGTATGCATGAATTCGTACGTCCGAAGACTTAGCAATAATTTGAAGACATCTTGCGTCTCTTGACAGATTAATAAATAGGAATAGAAAATGCATCTTTAAAATGTCTGCTTCACATTTAATTTTACAACTCCTGCCTACAAATCAAATATATATGTAACACCCCCCCCCTCCCCCCCCCCCCCCCCAACCATCATCACCACTACAACCCGCAACCCATCCGTTTTTCTATAATGATCATCCCTCTGTCCGTCTCCCCACATCCCGTCCGCCTGCACGCAAGCGGATTAACAAAGTAGCCATTGTTGAACAGTCTGTACGCATCATTTCTGCGCATCAATGGCTTCTACCGGAACTGATATGGCTACCAAATGTCGAGGGATTTTGAAGCCTGTCATCGTCGTACAATGTCATTATTGGACTTGAAAGGCAGTTCATTTCTGCTTAAGTGAGTTTCAAATATGCAGGTTTCAGCCCTGTCTGTATAATAATAACGTCGACATTGAATGAATGTTGCAACTGGGACTAAACTAGCCGTCAATACCAGCTCTTCTTTTTTAGTTGTTGTTGCAATTCTCTTGTCATGTGTTTCCTTCTTCTTCTTCTTCTTCTTCTTCTTCTTCTTCTTCTTCTTCTTCTTCTTCTTCTTCTTCTTCTTCTTCTTCTTCTTCTTCTTCTTCTTCTTCTTCTTCTTCTTCTTCTTCTTCCGGTCTGGATCATGACATCCTGAAGTTTATTCTCCTGTCGTGCCTAGTCGTCTTCGAGATGTATATGATCAGACATTTCTCCCTTAACGAGATAGCAAAGTGTGTCTGCCCAGAAGCCATCCCACCCTCACGGAGGCTAACATTGGCCACCGGTACATCTGCCAGCGTTGACACTGCAACGTGACTGACCACGGGGAAGCCAGCGTCTTCCCCAGGCAGTTGGCCTTCCTTCTCAGTCTTCACCGCCGCCTTGGTATGGTACTGGCGATTTATGAGGGGAGTAAAGGACAAAAGCCCTGATTCTATTTGGTATATGGTGCTATCTCCATAATGTTGTAGACCAGTGGTTCTCAACATTTTTTGGCCCATGCACCCCTTCACCATATGTTCAGAATGTTATGCTCCCCTTTCGTATTTCCTTCCTAACGACATTGTTCATAATCCCGTATATGCACGTGGGTAAAATAACAGCTGCGAGTTCGGTAGCGGATCGCTCCGCGCTGGTAACTTACGCGGATATGTGAACCGGTCGTTCAGAAAGCAATGGAAAACTACTGAACGTAAAACTTGCCTAGTACATCAACAGCAGGTGAAAAATGCTGATGTTGACTGCCACGTCCTGTAAGGGATATGCAACATTTAAAAAAAATCCGCCTCTCCCCAGCTGTTACACAGTATACGTAATAATGGAAGTTAAATTTAATAACACAGACTAGAACAAGTCTAGACGTCTATATACAACGTTATTTGCAGGTCTACTTACGTTATAAAATGAATTTCAGAAGAGCGAGATGTACAGAACCATAAATTATCTTCGGTTCTTGTATTAACGCGATCTTGAAATAATCTTAACCCCCCTCCCAATGGAAACCCTAACATTCCCCACCGGTTGAGAACCACTGTTGTAGATCAATCGGCACCCGACGATTGATGCTGGGATTATCCCACTAGCAGTGTTCACATGTACATCCCTGGTCATGTTGTGGCACCGATTTTCATATAAATCATGCCTCTCCACAAATTACGATCTCCGACGTCATGGATCAGTTCGTGTTTTGAATCTATTCCGTGTCATGGCACAAGACAGTCAAGAATCTTCTCACGCTGACTTCCTCTATCTCTGTTAAGACAAATCTGTCCAGTTGTCACAATATGTACTAGATTTTGTCTTCTCTTAATGTGACCAGAAAACGACGTCTGCCTATTTCTGATGTTTGTGATAAGTTGGCTTTGCAACTCAGCTTCCATTAAAATGTCCTGATTGCTATTTTTGATTGTCCAAGTAATTTTTAGTATTCTTCTATGAAACCACATCTTCAAGGCTTCCAGGGATTGTTTTGTGTCTGCCGATATTGTTTTTTTTTTTTTCATCAACAGAGCAGTTAGTTTGGCCATCTGCGAATGATATGGTTAAGAAGTCTACTCATTGTTAGCATACTGCATGTTGTATCATTGTGTTCTTTTGAACAATGCCCGAAAGAGGCGTTCTTGAAGCTAATGAACGTGTCTTTTTGAAAATTTCCCACAAAAGGTGCTTTTGTAACTAACCGAAGTGTCTTTTTTGAAAATTGCCCAGAAAATAAACATTTAATTTTCTTGCTAGCCAACGTGTCCTTTTGAAAATTGCTGAGAAAAGAAGCCCATTCAGCTATAAAACATGCCTTTCATTGCCGCGGACACCAGCAAGAAATAGAATCAACTATCATGCAAGAAGGACGTGTTTTCTGACTCAGCATGTGGCACTTTATACAGCTGGCAACTAAAACAAAATAAACTACATCCGGAAGTACGGATGGAAAGTGAGGAGGTTCAAACCCTGTCCTACATTGGTCAGTTTAACTAAAATTTTGACTTATTTTCCTTGACTAGGGGAGCGTAAATTACACGTACCTCTGAAGTCGGAGTGGATTTGCTTGCTGGCGAGGGACACTAGCAATAAGGAAAGCTAATCTACGTGAAAAGATCATTCCATTGCACTAGAGCAAGCAAACGAGAGAACAAATTATCAGTTTAATAATATTACTGAAGGTGCCATGTTGTCAGCCCTAGAGCTTCTGTCAATATCATGTGCCAGGTCGTTTGCAGTAGGTAGCTCTATAATCTCTGCCATCTGTGACAAGACTTTGTAGAAAGGTGGCTCTAATCTCTGCCATCTGTGACAAGACTTTGTAGACAATTGGCTCTAATCTTTGCCACCTGTGACAAGACTCTGTAGAAAGGTGGCTCTAATCTTTGCCATCTGTGACAAGACTTTGTAGAAAGGTGGCTCTAATCTCTGCCATCTGTGACAAGACTTTGTAGACAGGTGACTCTAATCTCTGCGATCTGTGACAAGACTTTGTAGACAGGTGGCTCTAATCTTTGCCACCTGTGACAAGACTTTGTAGAAAGGTGGCTCTAATCTTTGCCTTCTGTGACAAGACTCTTATCACGGCCATGTGTAACAAGACTGTTGAAGGCAGCTCTAATCAGGGACATTGTGACAAGACTATGTAGAAAGAACCTGGTGGCCTTTCCCTCCTTACTCTAGGCCTACAACATGTGCTGGCAGGGCAGCGGGGTGGTTCTCTACATCAATCAATTAGTTTTTAAAGTTGTCTTCCCGTTCAGAAAGCAATGGCAAATTACTGCACGCCTAGAATGTCTACCTAAGACAGGAGTTGGTAGCAACGTACTGCAAAAAGACATTCATTCATTCATAAAAGTCGCTTAAAAGTCGACAGGGTCGACTTCATCGCACCGGATTTTATCCCATATGGCTCGGTCTCTTTCCGCAGCGCGGAAAGCGTCGCACAAAGCACGAACTCCGTAGCTTTTAGCGACGACCCACAGGAGTCTCTGAAACATTTAACTCGTAAACCGAAGGGTGCGGCCCGGAATCGAACCCACAACCTTCGGAGCACGAGTCAAACGGCTTGACCACTTTGCCACAGAGACTCCCATTCATTCAGTAGCATGTCCTTTGCAGAACCTCTCTCCCATAACAACCTTCCAGAAAACCTCTCGATCATAAGCAAGATGTCCCGCGTCCGATACACCCATCTGGAGATCATCCGCCACATCCTGCACCCATCGTCTCTTTGGCATTCCTCTTCCTCTTTCCAGGCATATACCCCTCCATTATTGTTCTCTCCAAACTGTCGTGATGTTTCAAGTGATCAAAATATTTTAATTTTCTTTGTTTTATCGTTTTTAATAGCCAACCTTCTTCAATATTCAGCTCTTGAAGTATTGATGCATTTGTTCTTTTCTTTACCCAAGATATTAGAACTCGTCTATAACATTTATATTCAAAGGCATTTATGAGCTGCTCAGCTTGTTTAGTAAGTGTCAAGGTCTCACAGGCGTATGTTGCAAATGACATACACAATTGTAATTATAATAATAATAATAATAATAATAATAATTATTATTATTATTATTATTATTATTAAATATAATCTTCTGAGGCAATCTTTCTGAACAACTTTGAGAATATAGTTGGGTTAACTGTAGACATAAATGTGTACCTCAACTCCATTTACGGGCTTTCAGAGTTGAGTTGGGTTGAGTTAAGAACCGACATCACTGCACTCAGGACATTCCCATACGTCCCGTCGTTCAATAGCCAGCGAAGAGTCATACTACTAATCTTTCCCCCTGCTATCTGATTAAAAGTTCTCCTGGTCTGCCCTCTCAATTTTGAGATTCTTCCAGAATCCCTGCCGGTCAACCGCAATCTCATTCTTTCCACATATGGGTTCTCAGTCTGTTCCTCCGCCTTCTCCACCTGGTCCCACAAGCGCATGACCATAAGCAAACTACCACTAGAGGTGCATTCCCTGCTAGCCTATCAGACTGTTCATTCCCCCGTACCCCCGCATGGCCAGGGCAAAATATCCATACAATTCTCACAATCTGTGACCTCTGAAGCGACGAGAGCCATTCCACACGAAACATTCCTTTCTCCACCTCACTAAGCATACTCTTTGAATCCGTAGTGAATACAACGTCTGTTGCAGTGGCCTCCTCTAGCCACCGGAATGCCGCTGTTACTGCCTCCACCCCCATTCTCATGCTGAAGGTCGTAGTCTCATATGCCAGACTCTCCTTTTTCAAGACTCGTCCATTAGCCTTTACAATGAAGCCCCAGCCACTACGTCTGTTTCTCACCACTGACCTATCGGTGTAGATGACTGTGTCACCTTGATGTGTGTTGCTCTGGATCAGCTGTTGCACTTCAAACTTAGTGCGTCCCGCTGCCTGTTCTCTGCACTCACGACCCAGTGTTATTATGACATTGTGACAGTCCGTCATGTCTTCCGGAACTTCAACCCACTCTCTTTCACGATTGATGGTCTCTAGATCACACACCTGACGTATAGAAAGTTCTGCCTGTGCCATCCAGGACCTGCCTCTTCCTAGTCTATGACCCATGACCATATCCATTGGTGCATGCAGCGGGTGATCCCTATCTGCAACAACTCTCAGGTGCCATATGGCCCGAAGGACCCTATGTCTATCCGTCATTGTTGGTAGCGCCAAGATATGCCTCATGCATATAATTGGTGTGTCATTTGTGCACCCCAGGATTAACCGCACGGCAGCATTCTGTATGCGCTCCAACCTTTCAAGCTGGCTCTTTGATACTGCCAGCAGGCCCAAACCATACTCAATGACAGAAATTAGTAACTGCTGAAAGAACCTGTACAGCATCCTCTGATCTACCCCGGTTGCTGCCATAGCCCTCAATGCATTATGTCCCCTACCAGCCTTCACCACCAAAGTCTCCATATGATCCTTAAAAGACAAACACCTGTCAAAGGTGATACCCAGATAACACCTGTTAAAGGTGATTACTTTCAGATTGTGACTACAGGTGACTCACAATGATATATGGTCAGCTGTCATCCTCTTAGCTGGTGCACCTATCCAATGACACTTATCTACCGATGAACTTACGAAATGACACCTATAGTTCTGGTGAATATTTATAATGACACTTATCTGCTGGTTAATATAACTACTGACATGTATCTTCTGGTCAACTCCTTCAATGACACTTACATTTGGTCAATTTTTGCAATGACATCATTTTGTAAACTTTCCCAATGACCAGTAACTTCTGTTGAGCTTCCCCAAGACACTTAACCTCTGATAACATAACCAATAACACTCACTTCGGTTGAACCTTTTCAATGACACACCTTCTGATGAACTTATCTAATGGCACTTACCTTTCGATGGTTTTCTCTAATGACACATACCTTTTGATGAACTTCTCTAACGACACATACCTTTTGGTGAACTTCTCTAATGACACTTACCTTCTGATGAGCTTCTCAATTGACACTTACCTTCTGATGAACTTCTCTAATGGCACATACCTTTTGATGAACTTCTCTAATGACACTTACCTTCTGATGAACGTCTCAAATGACATTTACCTTCTGATGAACATCTCTAATGACACTTACATTTAGATGAACTTCTCTAATGACACTTTCATTTAGATGAACTTCTCAATGACACTTACCGTCTCATGAACTTCTCTAATGACACATACCAGCTGATAAACTTCTGAAATTTGTCATTTTCCTAATTGGAAACTACGAAAAAGACGACGACGACTATCCCCATGTTATTTCTTCCTAGAATTTCTGCCTCTCTTAAAACGAAGCCTCATTACCGATGCATCTAGAGCAGTGCCTCCGCAAAGCCAGATTGAATCGTCTGGATGTGGAAATTATATACGACATCAGAGGTCATAATTTGCAGCCATTAGTCTCGGCTTTAAAACGTTTTAATATGTCGCCTGGCCTGGGGAGTTCAATTGGTTGTGAATGTCGTACGGCTGGCTTTAGAACCATGCGGGGGAACAAATCAGATTCACAGTGTGAACATGCGGGGGAAAACAAATCAGATTCACAGTGTGAACATTTATTCCGTTGATTTGTGCGTGTGCATTTTCTCGTTTTGAACTCAAACGTTGTCGATACACATGCTGATATGCTTACTGCACTGGCCTGGTGTCTGCGTGAGGATTAGCTTTCCTTGTTACCTAGTGTCCCTCGCCATCAGGCGAACCTACTCCGCCTTCTAAGGTACTTGTAACTTACGTCCCGAAGTCAGGGATGGGAAGTCAACATTTTAGTCCCGCTGCCTGTGTAGGGGTTGAACCCGCTACCTCGGTACCAACACACCGGAAGTTTAAGCATGAGTGCTCTTGTCCATTCGGCCGTGCTGACCCCGGAGTGCCAGATGACGCTGAGTGTGACCAGACTGTGCTGGTGACGAGATGCTGAGTGTGACTAGGTTGTGTCGGTGACGAGATGCTAACTAACATGCATGTTGTTATCGGTGTGACGATATTTCGTGACAACAATGTGACAAGTGGCCGTTACGTTTTAACTGATCCAGTGCCGATGGATCGCCAAATGTGACCTACCATATGGACAGAAGGACGATATATCGACATGTGACCTACCATATGGACAAAAGGACAATACATCGCCAAATTAGGGTCAGTGTGGTATTTATTTTGTATCGTGGCATCTTCTGAAATTTACTGTATACTACTTGTATATTTGACTGTGTACCATGTCTAGTCCAACAACTATTGTTTTTTTTTGGAGCTGAATCAGTTAATGTACATATACTGTGCGTTTTAATTTGATTATTATGTTTTATTGAAAATAATTTTGTGTGCTGTAATTTAAATATAATGTTTGCGTGTAAACTGATTATTGTGTTCTAATGTAATATTAATTTGCTAATATATGTGTTTGTTTTGTTCTTGACAAAGATATTGCCTACCGAAACGTCCAACAGTGGCGTTGTGTTATATGCGTACTTGTTTTATGCTTACTTGTGTTATGCATACTTGATTTATACATAATTGTGTTATGCATACTTGATTTATACATAATTGTGTTATGCATACTTGCTTTATAGATGCATGTTTTATTCATAATTATCTTAGTTCTTATTATTTTATTTACCACTACCAAACATAGGCGTTGTAATATTACCACTACCACACACAGAACGTGTAATATTACCACTACTACACACAGAACGTGCAATATTACCACTACCACACACAGAACGTGCAATATTACCACTACCACACACAGAAAGTGCAATATTTACCACTACCACACACAGAACGTGCAATATTTACCACTACCACACACAGAACGTGCAATATTACCACTACCACACACAGAACGTGCAATATTACCACTACCACACATAGCATGTGCAATATTACCACTACCACACACAAAACGTGCAATATTACCACTACCAAACATAACACATACAATGTAAATAGTACCAAACAGAGAACCTAATATATCACCACAATCAATCATATAACATGGAACATTCCTTTATCAAACACAGAACATGGAATATTCCAGAATCAAACATAGAACTTGGACAACTAGTTTGGGGCATTGAACGTTGTATCTTAACGCCAAAATGTTTTGTCTTGTTTTATTTCGCATATCCTATTACAGAACATCGCTGTCAACGCCAGCATTTTGCCGATGTTGTTGATTTCTTGGCAAGATTACGCTCAGTAGTGTGCCATTGCTTTCTGAGCGTTCAGCTCACATATCCCGTAAGTAACGAGCGGGTGAGAACCGCTACCGATTCTCACGCAGCTGCGGTTGCTCGCAAGGATAAACGGGATTACGGAGACAGTCGCTAACTCCTTAACATGTCAGTTGTGAAATCAGCGGCAGGGCATTTGGGAGTAGATCTGTTGCGTTGATTTTTATAATGGTATGAGCGATGGCTGCTCGGGAAGTAATGGCAAATTACTGAGTGTAAAATTGTCTAGAAAATCACAAACAAATGCTAGGGTTGATTGCTACGTCCTGTAAAGTGTACTCAATTAGATGGTGTAACCACCTTAAAATCAAAGCCAATGCTGTTTTGGCGCTTTGTGGTCAATGAGGGTAAGTTAATAAGTAAGTCACAAATGGCTGTAGAAAAATAACTGTGGTAACAACTTGAAACCAGTTTATTTTTATACATACATTGTCCCTTTATTTCTCAACATAATTTCCACCAACATTGATGCACTTATCCCTTTGTTTTATCAGTCCTCCCAAAACGACTGCATAGAACTACTGAACGTAAAATTTGTCTAGTAAACCAACAGCAGCTGAAAAATGATGGTGTTGACTGCAACGTCCTGCAAGGGATATGCAATATTAAACAAGAAAAAAAAAAACACCGTAGGCCGCACCCGTGGCGAATGGTTTACGGACACCGTTAATAATCTCGCATACCCGCGTTCGAAACACAGCTGCGGACGATTTAGCAGCAGACCGCCTTGCGTAAGTTTTTTTTTAACGAAATAGTATGGGTGCCAGTTGTTCAGAAAACAATGGCAAACTACTGAAAGTAAATTTGCCAAGAGATCGCGACAGCAAAATAATGCTGGTGTTGACTGCGGCGTCCTGTAAAGGATATGCAACTAACACATTGTAAGCTGGATTGATATGGGAGTCTCACCATCATCAGCATCATCATCATTACCGTATTTTACGGTCTATAAGACGCTATGGACTATAAGACGCACTTTAATTTTTAAGCAATTTTAACAAAACATAACATCATATTATTATATTATATTAATGTCGACTATAAGACGCACCTGAATTTTGGAGGCAATTTTTTGAAGAAACAAAGTGCGTCTTATACTCCGTAAAATACGGTATCTTCCACACAAGCGTAGTGGGGAGAAAAACCTTGACGTTCCATCGCCCTTTTGGTGGCATTGGATAGTGTGATTGTACATTGTCTTTGATGTCGTTAATCCATTTTTTTCTCTGTCGTCCTCTTGCTCTCGTATCAGATCTCCTTTGATGTAGCGCCAGTGCTGGTACTCGATAGTGTTACATTCTAACGAAATGGCCAAACCTTTTGATCTTCTGCCTTCTAATATATTTGACACAAGGTGTTGATCCCACTGTCTGTCTAATAATATAATTTCTTATTCGGTCTAGGATAGTTAAGTTTGCTGCTCTTCTCAAGCAGTTCGTCTCACAGAA